>OZ018391.1:50146639-50311749 GCA_963969525.1 Ontholestes murinus
GTTTGTTTTTGGTTTAATGGAACACCCTGTATTTTATGAAAGTAATTTTAAAAAGTAGCCCTAATAGACCCCCATATATCCCCAAAGTGAAACTTTTTGAAAGTCACGTATTTTGGCCACAATATTCCGTGCCGTATAGCGTGAATAACCCTGTATATACATTAATTTATCAGTAAATGCACGTTTTAATTACCTATCGAACGGTATTTATATCTTAAATGTTAAGTCTTCTCGTTTTTACAGAAAACGTCAAAATATTGTTTATTGCACCGTTTTAGTACTTTTTAAGTAAAAATTTTAATGTATCTAGTTTTCTATGGTATTTAAAAACGTCAGATAATTAATTTAGTATGCCACTTTAGTTTAAAAAGCCTGTCTTTTGTTATAGTGGTCTTATTTTGCATTTTTGTGTTAGATCGTTAGTAATCGTTATTGTTTGAACATCGCTGTTGTATTTTTTGGTAAAAAATTAAGATTTACTCAAAAGAAGCGGTTATTGGCATTATCTTTATGCTTGGAAAATGTCATCAAAATTGTTTATTGGCTTGTCGAGTTTATAATTAAAGGTTTCCCGAAAGAAATAACCCTAAGCCAGCCATTTTTGAGAGACTATTAAACCAATTTAAAGAAATTGGAAGTGTCAGTTATAAAAACCCCAGTATAAGAAAATCTGTGTAAATTACATTTTTTACTATTAAATACAACAACGATGTTCAAACAATAAGGATTACTAACGATCTAACACAAAAACGCAAAATAACACAACTATAACAAAATACAGGCTTTTTAAACTAAAGTAACAGACTAAATTAATTATCTTACGTTTTTAAATACGATCGAAAACTAGATACATTAAAATTTTTACCTAAAAAGTACTAAAACGGTGCAATAAACAATATTTTGGCGTTTTCTGTAAAAACGAGAAGACTTAACATTTAAGATATAAATACCATTCGATAGGTAATTAAAACGTGCATTTGCTGATAAATTAATAAATATAGCATTCCATTTAAATAAATGAAGTTATAGCCATTTAAAGTTCTCATTTGTTTAATTCCAATTTTTTTACACCCGGTATAAGATGTCAAATTTATTATACTTGGAAAATAAAATATGATCTATTGTTACATTTCAGTGTAAATTTGGTATGCATAACTTAATTACTTTTTAAGTATTTGAAACATGAAAATTAGGTTATATTTTTACAAAATTCAAATTATTTCAAAAACCTTAAGGTTTAAGTAATAAAAACCTTATTAAAACACACACTTATTTTGATCGAAGGATCCAAAAATGCAATAAAATACAGGGTGTTTCATTAAAAAAACACAACTTTGATACTTTTAGGGTTTATGGGACATCCTGTATATTATGAAAGTAATTTTAAAAAGTAGCCCTAATAGACCCCCATATATCCCCAAAGTGAAACTTTTTGAAAGTCACGTATTTTGGCCACAATATTCCGTGCCGTATAGCGTGAATAACCCTGTATATATATATATATACAGGGTGTCCCGTTAATGCGGGGAAATGGCTGGACCATAGATTCCTGGGGTCAAATTATGACGATTTAACGCAACTTATCTATATCCAAAAATTTACGGTTAAGCCGGAATTTGGCTTCAAAGTTTCAAATTTTTTTATTTCTTTTGTTTATAACAATTGAACGCTTTATTTGATTTGAATGAAATTTATTATTAATAAGTACCATAATATCATACATCATTTCAGTTATTGTGGTCATTAGTGATTGACAGGAAGTATAAAAAACAGTAGTACCACCACTTAAAAACTAAAATATTTTTTATTTGGTGCATCCATTAAAATAAAAAAAAATCTACTTGAAAGGGCATTAGATTTAAAACCTTTTTTTACTCTTACTAGTTTTTGATGTCTTGTATGGTTTTTGCACAAAAAAATAAAATATGAATATAGTATACTCATTATGCACTCATTAATAAGTAAATAAACTTACTCAATTGAATAAAAATTAAATAATATCATTAATAAAATAAATCAAAATAACATCTAACACTTTTCAAACAATTTTCTTTGCAAAATCCTAATACAAACAAGAAATTTGTTTGTACCAAATATGAATATTTATGAACTATAATAAAGTTAAAAATAAATTGTTAAAAGACACTAAATAATTATTATTATACATAATTTACATTTTTTTTAAACAAAGACGGCCACGAAAAACATTTATTTTCGATTCGATGAAAAACTAGATTTTGTTTTTACTAGATAAAAAATATATATTTTATTTTTTTTGTGGGAAAACCGTGAAAGATATCAAATATTATTAAGAGATGAAAAAGTTTTTAAATTAAATGGTCTTTCAAGTAGTATTTTTTTAGTTTTTATTAGATCCACCAATAAAAAAATATTTTAGTTTTTTAGTGGTGGTACTACTGTTTCTTATACTTCTTGATAACCAATAATAGTCATAATAACTGAAATGATGTAATATATAATAGTAGTTATTAAAAATAAATTTCATTCAAATCAAATAAAGCGTTCAATTGTTATAAACAAAAGAAATAAAAAAAATTGAAATTTTGAAGCCAAATTCCGGCTTAACCGTAAATTTTTGGATATAGATAAGTTGCGTTAAATCGTCATATTTTGACCTCAGGAATCTATGGTCCAGCCATTTCCCCGCATTAACGGGACACCCTGTATATATATATATATATAAGAATTATATTTCATTCATATACTCGTTTAATTAAATTTATCATAGTGGAAAATAAAACAGGAATTATTAAATCAAAACCCAATTAATAGAAATATATACATTGTTTTATTAAAGCAATTAAATGGAAACTTCTGTAAGTCCATTAATTATTTCTTGTGCACCTTGCAGTCTTTTGCAATTTGTTTTAATACCAATAATATTTTGTACATTTTAAGGAAATATGAAAACTGAATTATTATCCAAAGGTTCAATTATTAAACTTTGTTTATGTTTACGATTAATTTTCAAGTTAAATTTTAATAAACTTAGTATATTAATCATAATTATTTGGAAACAAAATTGTCAACGAATCCCTTACTTAGATCGTTTACTACAAATTGTAGACACATATTTTTGTCTGATTTCCATTGTCGTTCCAAAACTCCTCTTCTAAAAATAACATTGTCTTGGATGGTTTATATGATGATAGTACTAAATCAACAAAAAGTAAGCTGCAACCAAATAATGCGTGAGAATATTGTTGATTTGTCACTAATATAACAAGTGTTTATACATTTTATTTATTTTTTGATAATCTCTCAAACAAGACAAATCCTAAATAAATAACAAAATACTTGTAATAGGATCAATGTACATCGTTTCAAATAATCCTATTATATTTTATAATCTTAATCTACAAAAACATTATTTGCCTTGGGTTAGGAAGTAATGACTACTATACAGTTGAAAAGAATCTGCATATTTACATCAATACACAGAAGTATTCACATTTCCGATGAATAAGTTTGTTTTTTGTAAAATAATTTTTAAAACTCATATTGTAGAGCCAGTAATTTTCTAAACTATTTTTTTTTCAAACTATAAATAATAAACTCTTTGAATCCCCTTTGGTGAAATATGTTTCTAAAAATTTTGAATTTGGAGGTTAGTTAGTTGGAGTCAAGTTTAACATTATTATTTATAAAGAGGATAATATAGCAAACAAATAATATAGGTATATAGACCAAACAAAGATGAAGCAAATGCCACATAAATAATATTTAAAATAGGTTGAATTCTGTGTAGAAGAGGATCTAGTAACACCTAATACATTTTTTGACCTTAAAGGAATTCTTAAGTACACAAAACACAACAAAGTAGAGGTGGAAGATTAGTAGTAATATATTACATTATAACAGAAAGGATAATCAAAATATTTGTTGAATTTGGTTCTCGTTTATCACGTGGTGAAACATTTTTTAATAGTAAGGATTGTTTATAGAAAGGCACTTGGTTGGTTTCACAATTTTTACGATTTATTCCGACTAGTAATAATTCCTAGATAATGATGTAAAAATCGAAACTAGTCGGAATAAATCGTAAAAATTGTGAAACCAACCAAGTGCCTTTCTATAAACAATCCTTACTATGGATAATAAAAATTAAGATAAAAAATGTAAGAATTATGGAAGGAGATACGAAATAGGAATCGACCATTAACTACTAACAAAAGAAATCGAAATCGACTAGGGAAAAACAAGAGAAGCGAAAGAGAAAGCTAAAGGAATATCATACGATTAATTAATAAAAACATACAATCTAAAAGAGAAAGTCAAGAAATATCAACAAGAAATAAGTAAGGCAATATGTTTATTTTTAATGGACATAATCCCACCTAAGGGAACACGACCTCCAGTGTTACCACTGTGATCAATTCACCGTCCCCTTTATACATTTGCGCAGGAGGCTGTAATATTTATGATGTTCCGCCGTGATTGTCGTGGGACATGTTCACCAGTGGCATCGTTACACACTTCACTTGGTGGCCCCCACCACATCTTCTTCGCCTCCTCCCCTTCATCCTTCTTCATCCTCGGTGTCTTGATGTGATGTATCGTCCCCATGTTTCTACAGGCCTTATTAAAACGTTATGAACGACCACCGCCAAAACCTTCTCATCTTCGCTTATGAGTCCTGCCCCAGAAAGAAAAGCTTAGATTCCTTCCCCTCCAGGATTTCCCTGGCCGTCCGGTGTGCCGCGGCAAATTTCTCTTCACACTCCAGCATATGCAGGACGAGGATTTCTAGATTGACAGACCCGCCTATCTCTCTGCTCAGCTCTTCCCGTACTTGTACCCCACCGTGGACATGCGAACAATGTGGGGCACGCGTCGTCCACCACCAAGAGCACTATTCGTTGGGGGCTTTTCCAATCTTGTGAAGGTATTTGCCGAAGCACCTGTGCCCCGACAAGATCTGGGTTAGATGATATGACAGTTTTCCGTGCCTTTTGGTCGTCCAAGGCTCCAACGCTGGGATGAGCTCCTTCGTCCAGACGCCTTTCTCCCGGTTGACGTCCCAACGCTCCTGCTACCGGTGTATCAGTCTGCGTTGGGCGATGCGTTTTGCGGTGTTCTTTGTCGTTCCACTCCTCGTCTCTGCAAACATCTCTTCTCTCGCCACGATCTTCAGATCCGGAGGGACTGACAAAGCCAGTACTTAGGTGGCCTCAGTAGAGAACGTGCGGCACCCTCGGGCCACCCGGATGGCATCAGACGAATTTCGCCCATGCTGGTGCGGCGTACGGCAGCCGCCTCCACAACGTGTCTACTGGACAAGGGGTTCGTTTCTATTGTGACCCCCAGGTACTTGGTCTTTTTGCCCACTGTTACGTCGTGACCCAGGATCTTTACCTTGCCGTTTAACCTTCCACTGCCCACGCGGGGTCTTAAAGCCAAACGGCCGCCGTTTTCTCTGCCGCTATGTCCAGCCCTGCTTCCGTCATCCACTGTGAGACCATCGTTGTCGCTTCTTTCAACAGCCTCTCAACCTCCTCGATCTCACTGCTCCTGATGACTATCATGATGTCATCTACAAAGCCTATGACATCTACCCCGCGGGGCATCTCTACTTTCAATACGTCTTCGTAGGACAGGTTTCACAGTGTGGGACCAAGGATGGAACCCTCATTTTACTTTACGTTCCTCCTCTTAGCCAAGTGTTTATGACCAAAGTGACGGTTGCGGAGTTGTCAAGAGCCAACTCCCTGAGCGCCTTGTTCGGGTTGCCGCCGGATTCGGGGGTTTTATGACTTGGGATTACGCGCTTGAAGTCAGCCCACGCTGCTGCTGCTGCCAACTCTGACTCCTTAATACAAGCGCACTGCGTGCGTCATCTACGAAGAACGTCGCGTCGAGCCGCGTTAGTTTTCCGTCTTGACTCTGCGACTTCGATACTCCACCAGTACAACCTTCGATTGGCTTGCCCACTACTCTTCGGGATGGCAGCGTCGCAGGCAGATCGTAGCCTGTTTGAAAGCGTCTCGGCGATATAAACTAAGAATATGTATACATATCTGTAATGCTGATATTAACAAAATAATCTTTATGAAAGAGGTGATACACGAAGAAACTAAAATAGAAATCAAATATTCCAGATGTCAAGGAGGATCTTTGCTGCCTTAAAATCACTATTTCGGAAACAATTTTATTTATAGTTTTTTTTAAATAATTTGTTTGAATATCTATTATATAAGAAAAAGACTAATAAGTAAATAAAATAAAATAAATGGAAATCACTAAAAACTATAATAATTAAAACAACAAAACGAGTATGTGGGATTACAACTAATGGTTTTATCGAATTAACCTCAGGTTTATGTTGAAAAATAAGGAAAATTACTAGGACAATATAAAATGTATCTGGATCTGGATTGAGTTTGCCAAGAGTGATCAAATCATTGACCAGAGCACTTAGGCCTCACTAGGCCCGTTGTGCCCCCTGACTGGGACAGCCCTGCGTTGTTCTATCAGTCATTTAGCCACCCAAGGTGGCGAGCAAAGGACAGCACAACGCTTGGAGGGTTATTCCTTATGTTGGCCATGTTCGGCCAGAGCTCCCCTAGCATGGACTCTCTAAGGTGGGCGAGAGCCGGGCAGATGGTTAACACATGTTCCACTGTCTCGTCCTCTTCTTAACATGCTTTACATATGGGGGTTTCCACCCGTAAGGATACCTGTGATAAGACGCAGATTCCCCCGGGATAGTCGCAGATAGTATTCAGCTGTTTTCAGATTGGGTGAGCGTATTGCTTCCTTGGCCTGTCTGCAGCCTGAGGTGTTGTCCCAACGTTGTTTTAGCATCTTGAGAGTGTTCTGTTTGATGATGTCAGTGAGGTATTTTGGTGTTGGCGCGATCGGGAGCCCATCCGTGGTATTACTGAGAACCGATCCAGCCCACGCCAACTCGACTGCCTTGCTGTTGCCTTCTTCATTATTGTGTCCCTTGACCTAGCGCAGCTCAATACTGTTTAATTGTGCTGCTTGTATTAGGGTGTTGTGACATGCTTTTATTAGTCTTGAGGTGATCTTGTGACCACTCACTGCTAGTATTGCTGCCCTACTGTCTGTAAGGATTTGGATGTTCCTATCACGGATGTCACGATGTAGGATTTCTTTTGCCCCATGGATGATGCCAACGATCTCTGCTTGCAGAGTAGTTGTATGCATCTCTAGGGGTATAGCTAATGAAAGGTCCATTTGTTGCGAGTAAATTCCCGCCCCGGATCCTCTTTTGGTTTTAGATCCATCGGTGTAAATTCGGAGGGTTTCCCCACCATCTACACTTCCGGTTCCTCGTTTTATCGATACATTATAGGGTCTATTGAAGACGTAGCAGGGTGGCAAATTGTCTGTCTTCCTTCCAAGGAAGGGTGTCTTATTGACAGCCTCCTCTAAAAGGCGACAGTATGGCTGCCAGCCCTGCCTCCTTTGTACCAGAGTCCAACTGAGTTTAGGCGCAGTGCTGCCGCCGTGGCCATCTCCTCTATGTATAAGTCGAGAAGTGGAAGGCAGAGCATTGCTTCCATTGCTGCAGTGGATGTTGTTTGCATTGCTCCGGTCGTGGTGAGGCATTCTATCCTTTGCAACTGAGTAAGCTGCTTTGCTCAGGTTTTCTGTCTGGCTCTGGGCCACCAAACCAGTGTTCCATACATTAGTATTGGTCTTACTACCGCTATGTACAGCCAAAGTGCTAACTCGGGAGATAGCTCCCATGTATGCCCCACAGCCCTCCGGCATTGCCAGAGAGAGACGTATGCTTTTTTACATTTCATTTTGAGATGTCTTTCCCACGTCAGCTTGCCGTCGAGGATCACTCCCAGGTTATTGACTTCCGACGACAATGTCAACTGTGTGTTGAGGAGCTTACGAAGCTTTAGCTTACCTAGTTTCCTTTTCTTTGTGAAGAGGACCATTTCAGTATTTGACGGATTTATGGTCAGAGACTAGTCGTTACACCAGTGTTCAATTATTTTGAGGGCTTCCTGCATTAAGCTATATAACACAGTCTCAAATCTGCCTGTTAGCAGGATGGTTATGTCATCTGCATATCCTATGGTGTGGAAGCCATTGTCGTTAAGTTGCCGCAATAGGCTGTCAACAACTATGTTCCACAATAGTATAGAATTCTAAATTTATTCATGGTATTTGTGGTATGTAATGAGTACGCCAGCTCAAGCAATATTTTATAAGAAAGGAATGTTCAATAAAAAACACAGATATACAATTTATTATGGCAGATCATAAATAGAAGAGGTTAATTTATAATTTATTGTGACAGGTTAGGAAAATGTTTGATCACTGCACAGTTTATTGTGGTAAGAGTTATTGTGCTAGCTTAAGAAATATTTTTTTACGAGAGTACGTTTGTTTAAAACTCAAAATTTAATAAATATGATTAGGTTGACAAATAATTTATTGTGTCCAGTAAAGAGTACTCTACGTTGCTGTATTGTGTATTGTAATAGGTTAGGAGTACGCTAGCACAAGCAACAGTTTTATTGAGAATGCGGTAGTTAGGTGAATATATACTACTACTTTATTGTAGTAGATAAGTTGTACACTAGGTCTATATATTATTTTATTGGAAGGTAAAATTTACATTTATTGTGATTAGTCACGTTAGTTCAAACAATAGTTTCATTTTGAGTTTGCTAGGTAATTGCTCAAAAATTAAGGAAAAATAGCTGGGTCAATTTACAATTTATATAGTATTACGGCAACTTTCGAGTATGCTAGGTTAATATACAATTAATTTTAATAAATAAAACGTACACGTTTAATACATAGTTCATTGTGGTAGGTCTTGAGTAGATTAAATCAGTATATAATTTATTATGACTTGCAGAGTACGCTAGGTTAGATTTTTGTGGTATGTCAGGGCTACGTTAGGTCAATATACAATTTATTGCAATAGGCTAACAGTGTGCTAGGCTTAGTTTATTGTGGTAGGACAGGAGTATGTTACACTGCCGAGAATAAAACTAATGTCAATCCGTTATTTAAAGTTATTTTAGTAATAATTTTTTGTTGTTTAAAGTTTATTGAAAGTGGTGAAAATGAACATTTTTAATTCAATATGCTAAATAATTAAACTGAACAAATTTACTTTGATATGCTATTTTCAAACATAGAATGTTTAAGAACTTCAGTAGCGAGTATTCCGTCTTCTGTCAGTGATAACAGCTAACAATCGACGAGGCATGCCCTGTATCCGATTTTGGATCATATTCTG
Source organism: Ontholestes murinus (assembly GCA_963969525.1). Classification (NCBI taxonomy): domain Eukaryota; kingdom Metazoa; phylum Arthropoda; class Insecta; order Coleoptera; family Staphylinidae; genus Ontholestes; species Ontholestes murinus. The sequence continues at coordinate 50,155,896 of OZ018391.1, forward strand.
CAGAAAATTGTCCCATTCCTGCACCAGTATGTCGCGAAGCTCTCTAAAATTTCCGAGGCTCAGCATATGTCTACGTAAACGTTTTCCTATCTCATTCTAAACTACACCATCAAATTTAAATCTGGACAGCGAGCAGATCTAACAAATCGAGTAATTTGACCATCGTCAAGATACTCAGTAATTATGCAAGCAGTGGTTCGTGCGTTATCATACATAAATATTGTATCGTCTCCAAAAATAACCATGTACGGTGAAACAAGGTTTTCTAGAACCTCTGTCTGATACCTATGCGCAGACAACATCCCATTCTCGATAAAGACTAACACCGTGGTATAACTGATCCTCCACTAAACCAAAGTCGCTCGGCAATACATGCTTGAGCATATCTGTTGCCTTATCATCCCTACACTCTTACGCGCCTATCTGACACCGACATATAGAATCACGATTCATCGGAAACCGATCACTTCTTGCAGATGATTTTGAAGGGAAACTGCCGTGATATTTCGGTTTCTGTTAGTAAACTGTTACAACTGAAAAACACGTAAAAAACTAAAAATTTCTAAAATAACTTCACCCTATTTTTATGCTCGTCAGTGTACCTTAAGCGACTGTTGCATCGAGGGTACGGTCTAAGTTATTGTTCAAAAATTAAGAAGAAAAGCAATATTAACCTATAACTAGTTTTTACAGGATCATTGCACGTTGATTAATGCATAGTTTATTCTGGTAGGTATTAAGTATGCTAGGTTACTGTACAATTTATTGTGTCGGGTAAAGTATTCGATAAGTTAATACCTAATTGTGGTATATCAGAACAAGACGTAGAAGAGGCAATCAAAAGTGGAAAAGTCTAAATGCAAAGCATTATGTACATAGAAAAGGCGTTTGAGAAAGTACCAAGAAAAATATTTGTAGAAGTTGAAGGAAAATAGAAATCGGCAACAATCTCATACCAATATACAAAAAAAATATGATAATAGGTAAAAACTTTTAATAAATTTACTACAAAACAAGGAGTCAAATAGGAAATAATTCTTTATATTCATGTATCAAACCATAAAGATAAAAAAATGGAAATATACCTACCTATTGGAAACAGGAATAGTCCTTTGTAAAGGACATTGCGATAATATCAAATAGTCAAAATGAACACCAGGAAAAGCTAATAATATGGAATAAGGTACTAAAAAATCAAGGCATAAAAATTAATACTAGCAAATCTAAAGTGATGGCAATAACTGGACATGAAAGAGAATGAACGTTAAAATAGAAAATAATGAAGTAAAGCAATTAAATGATATAAATATTTAGGAGTGATCATACAAGATCCAGAACAGCAATATTTATATATAAACAACAGAGTTAACGATACAAACGATACATCACTAAATAAATATATAGCAAGAAAAAATGAAATGATGAATAGATGAAATTTATAGACCTGTTTTAACATTTGGAAATGAAACATGGATACTTAACGATGGACAATAAAGTATAACGAGAGCAATAAAAATGAAATAATAGAGGAGTGTGTATGGCTTGACACTGATGAATAAAATAAGAAGTGAAAAAATAAGAGAAACCAAAACTACAAGCAAGTATAGAGGAATATACACTAAAGAATGAAATTAGGATTATAGGACATTTGCAAGAAATTTACGCAAGTAAGAAAAGTATGGAAAGTATGATAACATGGAAAGAAAAAAAGAATAGACCAACAACGAGATTACAAGATACAGAATGCGAAATATTAGAAGAAGTAAGTAACTCTAAAGCCAATTAGTATTATGTATTTTTATCAATTTCCAGCTCTAAACAGCAATCCTCTGCTTTAATATTTTTGATGTTGTATATACTGGTCGCCATAAGTAAAAGAATACCAAGAATTTGTCGTTCAATTTTTGGTATATTTCAACAATTAAGCGATTTTGAACGCGGTAAAGTAATCGGGCTCAGAGAAGCAGGTTTGTCAATTGGTGATATTGCCCAAAAAATTGGCAGAAGTGTCAGTACAACGCCATACAGCTCTTACACGCGGAGTGATGGTAAGTCTCCTCTTTTGTTTATTCCAGGAACATTAACCAAAAATATCTACATTAACACAGTTCTAAAACCCTATTTTCCAATAGGCTAATGCAAAGACGCACACAGCTAGGGTTACTATGGAATTCCTGGAACTAACTAATGTTGATTTACTTCAATGGCCTTCTCATTCTTCAGACCTATCACCTATTGAACACGAGTGGGATACAATTGGCAGAAGACTAGGCCATCTTTCAGACTTTCTAAGAATTGGAAAACTAATATTGGGCAATCCTTTGTTCTCTACTGGTTTGGGATTTAATGGATATAATATTAACGAAAAATAAATTTTAGAGGTTCCTGAAAAAGTGCTTCGAAAATTGGTTCGAATGCAAAAGTGTATTGATCTTCATGGAGAATAATTTGAAAACAATGAATCCATTTTTATTTGTTTTTGTTGTTTTCTGCCCTCATATTAGACACTCTGTCTTTTAAAGTAATTATTATTATATTATTTGATTTATATTATCAATTTTTCAAAGATTTTATATGAATCAAAATATTTGACAAATAAACTAAATTGAATATAATAATGATATTAATCTAGTAATCCATAAAATATACAGCTCATATCATATAAAAGGGAATGTAATTATAAACGCGTTTTTGAAGTTAAAACTATGTCTTAATTATATAATATAATTGTAATTACAATTGTCGCGTATTACTAAATGCTACAGATTATACTTGAATACAATATTTGCTTTACTGCTTATAATGAACGATTATGTAATACGGAACACTGAAAATCCGGAATCAATTCGTAGTTTGCTTGTTTAGGCCTACAATTTTAATCCTTTATAATTTACGACTTTAATTTGTGTGCTTATTGATTCAAGGGATAATTGCGTAAGTTTAATGGTTTGAGTTCGTACACTGGATTAGTTCGTAAATATAGATCTACTCCTATATTTTCAAATAAATGTGGGTGTTCGGGAGATCCAATCATATAGAAGCCATTACCGATCTTAAAGTAAAAATAGAAAGTATTGATCCCATACCTATAAAATATTGAATCGCTTCATAAGTACAGACGTAAATTAATATAAAATATACTTTATTTTAGTTTAATTAAAATCCTATATTACTTTTTTATGTTCATCGTAACAATACTGAGGAATTTAGATATGAAATAGAATATTACAATTTCAATTATCACTTAATTATAAATAACGGGTGTCCAACAATTATTGCAGTCCCGGGTGGCGTTGGAATCAAAAACGTAGGTCAATTCTTTCATGTGCCAAATAAATGAACTGACATGTTAATTGTCAAACATAACCTAAATGTGCATTAAAAATGTCAGTTCATTTATTTGCAACATGTAAGAATCGACCTACGTTTTTTATTCCAACGCCACCCGGGACTGCAATAATTGTTGGACACCCGTTATTATGTTACAAAAATTAATTATAAGCCAAATAATTAAATATTAATTTATCGATGTAGAATATTTTAATATTTTTAACCAACATATATTTCTTTAAGTATTATTGAGATCACAGTTAGCACAATGCAACATTTTTCCCAATATTATTATTTTTTAAGTACATCACGAAATGTATAACGTAACGGTAACCTGTAGACACTAAAGCTTATGTGGGTAGGCCTATTATTATATAATATATAATTTGACAGTGACAACACATGTCATTAAAATATGTCTAATAAAAGACTAAAATATGCTTTATTCAAACATAAAAAACTACAAAAAGGTACTACAGAAAGTATTCTAAGCAGCATTGGTGGTGTACAATCATGGATTTGAGTGGAACACCCTTGGATGAAGAGAACTCCGAGCGTCCTCCTTTCGACTAGAAGTATTAGTGTTTGGCTATCGACCACGTGGTCCTTCCGCCATGTGTCATTTGTGTATTTGTGTGTGTGTAAATGAGCTTGTTACTTTAAAGGATCGCCCCCGTCACTCTAAAGCACCATTAATTGTATCCCAATGGTGAATGGTACCGGTCACCCATCCAACTACTGACCCAAACCAACGTTGCTTCACATCAGTTCGGGGCCGTAATCGAATGCGCCACCACCGTCGTGTTTTCGATTAAAATTTTGTGTATATTTCCATTTATTATAATATAAATTTTGTATTATTTTGTGAGAAAGAAGTATAAAGGTATTAACAAAATAAAAATAAAATAATAAAGTACACAGAAAATACTTGTTAATAATTTTTCTTTTCGGCTGTTTAGACCATTAACCGTTTTTATAAGCAAAGAGATGGCGCCTATTTCTAAAAGCTGAAGGTTAATATGAATCTATATTTTATACATAGTTGTAATATTTTAAATAAAATCGGTGGAGGAGTATTTAGAATATTCAATTTCCATTGTAAATCTGTAGGTTCTATAATATACAATTGCATGACATTCCTCAAACACGGCCTGTATAAAGAGAGTGTCCAATAATTAACATTACCCTTTTAGTAGGGTAGTGTCGGACTCTTACCGGCTAAAAGTTCACCTCCGTGTAATTATCTATAAGGGACTGGCTGGACTTTCCCAGTGAAGGTAATAAGCGAGGAAATCGCTAGATGAATTATTCTAGACCGATCGTCCTTTATAACGCTCTCCTTGAGGCGGATACAGCATCAGCGAGCGGTACACGATGGCTCATTGAGATTTAGTACATTTCGGGGTCTTATTATTTCGAAAAAATGATTCCAAAGGATAAATCGGTATCAATCTTATCGTAGAAGGCTACTGCAGTCTCTCGGATGAACTCCGTCACAATTGGCGTGGATGCCTCTCGGTGAATTTGGGACTTCCGCATATATGGCAGGGCATTTAAAACTCTCATGATCTGAGGGCGTGCAGTAGCCCAACACGGGTGTTGCATAGGTCAACCTAATGACCATTTTATAAAATGTGGAAAGACTGCTAATATTGAACGCTGGGCCGAGAACGTAGTGTTCACTTTTGTACAGATCTTCCTGTTACGAAGGAAATCGTACAATATCCTGATAAGCAATTCTGGGTACTCGAGCCTTATCATTTTATAGATACAGAGTTTGGCACGACGAAGGCCGTCGTCGTGCCAAACTCTGCCAAACGCCTTTGAAGAAACTGCAGTGCCTATTTTGATGGCAAAGCCCTCAGAAATGTACTCGGTCAAACCTCAATAGCATTGGCAGACATGCCAGCTCTAAAGTCGATCTGAATATCTGAAATAATTTTATGGTCTTCAGTGAAGAATTTTGCCTAAAGAACTAAGCAAACTGATAATTTTGGAGGATTTAAGGATGCCGACCACAGAGGTCAACTTCCAAGCTTATAGAAATCCACCCAATCGCATAGAAGCATTAATGATGTCGAGCAGACGAGATTTTTCATCATTAAGGTGGAAATACCGTCATAACCAGGAGCTGTACGATTTTTGGGCTGTTTAATAATTCCATCGAATTCGTCCGAAGTAGCTGCTTCGCATAACGACACACGGTTGGCGTAAAAATTTTGGATCTGACGGATATTTTACTTCATTGTAGAACTCGTCGTCTTTGCCAGGGTTTAACAAGAATTGCCGCTCCAGGGAGTCAGCGAACGCTTCTGCTTTTATAGAATCTGAGAAGGCGAGTCCTCTCCCGCCGTGTAACGTGTGGTTACAGGTTGAACTTCTCTTAAGCCTCTCGAAAAACCCCCACAAAGAATATGAATGTTCAATAAACGACTCAAATCGTCTTTCCCAACGCTCATTGCGCAGGGCGCGTAATTGGTCTCTCACCCGGCGAGCGAGTTGATTAGTTTCTGTACGGAAGGATGGATCTCGAGTATTATGCCATCTACGGCGAACAAGCTTTCTGTTCCGGATAAGAGCCTTGTGCTCGGAGAATGTGGACACTTTATGAGCTTTGATGAACCGTCGTATTGATGAATGGAAGAGGAATGATTTAATTTTACATAGGACATAAGTGGAAGGATGTCCTATACTGTTCTTATATAGCCTATTTTAGAACGAAAAGCCCCCACACATAAGAGCAATCCAAAGAAGGTGAACTCCAACACCTTAAGACCGAACGGCTTATACAACATTAGTAGTATGCTGAAATAAATTTGGTGAAGGAAAACAGTTGTCATGTTCCAAGTATCCCTAGTTTATATTGCCCAGATATTTATTTATTTATTTATTTATTAAGGAAAACGCCTTTTTAACAATTTTAAAAATTTTATTAATATTCATACAAAAAAAGATACACAACTTATCAACTACTCTGTAGTTAAGTACACAAATTTACAATTAATGTACATACTTAGGCTGTAGGTGAAAAAATTAAGGGATATTTTCCTCATTATCTAGTAACTTTTTGGACTAAATTGATTTCTGATATTTTCTTCTCGTGTTTAAATGACTTGAAACGCGTCGTTATAGATTGTTAATCAACTATCACCATTGAAATATACAGCAAAAATTAACTAACTTCGTTATGAATGACATATTATTTTTTAGAACACATTTGCTTGCTACCGCTTTGGTTCCTAGTGGATCCTAAATCAAATTTCAGGTATGTTCTCCAAGCGCAGCGTAAGGCCGATTCTACAGACTCAATAACTGACTCCGTACTATCGACGGTGTCCCTATTTTTTAATAATACGCATTTCATCCCTTAATAAATTGTCTCCAATTACCATCTGTCTTACTGGATGCATACATAGGTCAAGCATTAAAATTACCAAGTAGTTTCCATGCATGCGGCATCACCGACCGTATCAACTTGCAAAGTGGTTTTTACCATACCAGTCATTTGTCACCAAGAATGCAACACCACCTCTGGCTCACTGATTGTAATTATTACATGTTGTACATGTGTATGTACGTACAGAAAATGTAGAATGTGTCACTATGTAGGTCTCCTGGAGCGTAACGCAAAAAGAAGGATTGTCTTAAGCAGAAGCTGCAGCTGATAATTGCGAATTTAACCATTACTGTTACACTGGACAACGCCACCAACAAATAAAAAAATGTAGTGACATATTTGTAAAATAGCACTGACGTAATAAATAAATAAATGTAATAAATAAAAGTAAATGAGTATATAAATACAGTTTAAAAATATGAAATATTACTAGCTAATATCGCAGGGCGAGGCTTTCCATGGTTTCTTTTAGGCGAATCTTTTCATTTTTTCTGTAATTTAATGTCCTTATAGTAATTTTTATTCGCATATTGTTTGCATAGAGAGGCAACAAGTTGTCTATAAAGTATTCTAATTCAGTTTTAAAGGTTGTACAGCTTCTAAGTAACTTGTTGTTGCTTAATAAAATAGTGACACATTTCTACGACAATGTTTCACAAGACAGTTGCTTCGTCAGGTGATGATGACAACTTGTTGTTGGTTAATGTGATTTTTTTATTTAACCATTGACCAATTAATTAATGTGATAGATATTTTACATGGATGTCCCTCGTACATAGATTTGCCATAAATACACACTTAGTACGATTTGCATCGTTCGGCTGTATGTCTGTTTTTTTGACACCGGAACATCTAAATGGAACACATATGTAAGTTACGTCTAACAACCGGGAGATTCAGTTTTTAATAAGGTTTATTTTCTATTAACTTAATTACATACGATAATGAATAATGAATACAACTAACGGCAACGAACGAGTAATAACAATTAATGTCTTCTGCATAATGACGCGGTTCCCTATATAGAATCTGGTGTCTTGAATCAGCGTTTTCTAACCTGGGACGTGACGATAAGGAGCGCCTGGTTTCTTATATTCTCTTCTACAAAGAGTAAAATTATACGTTTAGGTATTACGGGTAAGTTAAAGGTAGTTTACACAAGAGAGATTTATTTGATCTTACCTTCAAAAATAAATTTACTACTGCTACTACACTCTGTTCTTTCAACTTTTCCAAAATTTCTCCTTCAGTGTAGTTTAAGAGATGATCACAGAATAATATGCCATGTGATGTATTTAACATAGCGTGAGATGTTATTTCTTCAATAATATATGCAACTTTTGTGATACTGCTGAATCGTCTAGATTGTGGGGTAGTTGTTGACACAAACGGAGGTTTATTTTTAGAATGCATTTTACATCCCGTATGAAATACAAATAAACTTTACTGTATAAGATAGGGATTCGTATTAAAGAATTTTTGCTCATCATGGGCATGAACCCGGGGATAAATCACCTTTCCCTGGCTCATATTGTTCTTTTGGGAATTTTGCGTAATTTATTACAGTTTTTTTTTGCAAAATTAATATTGTCCATTGTAGATCTCATGTATTTCCCACGAATATGCACCCTACCTGCAAACCTGGTTAAAATCGGAAGTTAAGAGGTGTCCAGAATTTACCACTTGTGGCTAACTGACGCAAAGTATATGATTTACTCCTCTATACTGGTATATTCTGCAGAAACTGGATCACCTCTTATAGGATATACCAATGGTACGGATGCTGATCTTGTGAGCAGAGAAGCTATCTACAATTAGACTACAAGTGAGACGCTGCACGTCCTCTTTGGATAGAATCACTCGTTCCCTGTTATTATTATTTATTAGTGCGAAATCAAAGAAATTTCTAGATTTATTTTGTATGATCTCTGATGTGAATTAAATTGTAGTTTTGAGCACTTAAAATATTCTAAATTAATTTAATTGTGGAGTTGCATATGCAAATAAACGTTATCGATATTATTTGTACCAGAAATAACAATCATAACATGGTAGTTTTTAATAATAATTCTATTAAAACATGTTTCATAAACAAACTTCTAAATATTCCATGGCTAATTCCTTCTTTTGGTTATAATACTGGTTATGAAATCAAAGATAATTTTATTTAAATAAACATCCATTTTTTATTTTTCGGTTTTAATGGGAGTATAATAATATTTTCTAGTTTATTTTTAATGTTCGACCTTACTTCTTGTGAAATTATGTTTATGAATAAGTTTTTGATATCAAAAGGATTTGATTTTTATTTATAATTAAGGTTAACATTTTTAATTTCTTTAGAAAAACTAATTTATTCTTAGTTGCTTTTTGCTAATTTGGTTCAAGTTACATTAGTACATTAAACAACAGATATGACTCTGTTGTTTTTGAGACCCTATCATAAAAGTGCCATCTATAGTCTATTTGCCCACTCAATCAGGGTTTTAGTGTGACGCTTAGACAATAGATGGAACTTTTATGGCAATATCTTGATTGATGGTTTACCCGGAGAGTTAAATACTTCAAAGGAAAACTCGTTTCCCTGTCACCAACTGCGCTACGCTGAAGAGATTCAAATTCAATTGAAACCGGTCAGTGGCTACTGTTGACAGGGAACTATAAATTGCGTTGTTTTCTGTACGTTATTTTATTTAACTATATATTTTGTTCATGTTTGTAGCATATATTTTGCTTTTGTCGTAAAAATTGCTTTATTTTAATTTTTTTATTCACTTTGTATGGTATGTTTCGTAAGGATTATTTTAATCTGTACTAATTCTTTTGTTTAAAAAAAAATTCTACATTCAACTAATACAATATGCTTAGTATAAAGCTAATAGGATATTGTTTTTACCTTCTTTTGTAAACAGTGTTGTTTTACGCATCAAATATAATTATAATCATATTTGGATTTTATTACTAGAAGTTATGATAGATAGATTCTAAAATCAAAATATAGCTGATATATTAACAATACAATGAGTGATTGATTCCCATTACTTAGTTACTAAAAATTTGAATATTATATTGCACGAAACTCTTATTGTTTAGTTAAGTAAACCAGATCCAAAATTTTACTTTTAATATTTATTTTTATTGCATTAAAAAAAGATGATAATTAATATTTACAAAGGCTACTACTATTTACCTGATAACATTGTATAGTTGTATTTAGTCTTCTCAAATTTTCTATTATAAAACTATATTTATTTAGTATTTTAAATATTCTATCGGCTCTATTATATTTTTTATTAGTAATCAATAATAACTCTAATCACATTAAAGCTAATAATTTTCAGGCATTTCTCATGATTGCTCTTAACGAGGGTTTTAGCGTAGTCTGTAAAAGAGCACTAAAATGGAACCGTTTGTGTGGCCAATTAAGCTAGCGGCACAGCTCTGAAAAAAAATCCCTCCGTACAAAATAAAATAAACATTTTCTCGCGAGGCGCTGCGAATGCAAATTGCGAAAAGGGGGGGTGGCGAGACTGCCAACTGAATCGGCAAATAATCCTTCGTCGGATATTATTATCAGAAAATCGGACGGCGTGATTGATTGTTTTATAAGGCGAAATGAAGAGATTAGGGAGGAAGAAAAATAAGAAGAAGAATAAGGAAAAACGTTGAAAATCTAAGAGGGTTGGGAGAGGGTCGATAACTGCGGATGGCGATGGAGTCACTTGGAACTTTTTCACGAACTAATCAATGTTTGGGTGATTGGGGGCCGGTCGGTGGCTACAAGTGGAACTTGGGTAATTACACAGTTTTCAGGGGGAATATGGGAAAGTTCGAGTCGGCATCGAGTTGACCGGAAAAAGAAAAGTTCGCGAAAAATTGACTTTTCTCTTAAAGTAAATTTTAACCGAAGTTAGCTTCTAAGAGGTTTTAGCTGGTAAATAAATCCTATTATTTATTTTATGACGTTTATATCTATCTCAAACAAAGTTTATATTGTCATTGCTATAGTGGTGGAGATTTTATATATTGGATTAACTCATACAACACTCGTAAAAATCTAACTACTTAGTTAGTTTAGTATCATTTAGTTTTATACTGCTATATTATAGTATAATAAATATTGACATATATTATTCTGTTTTGATCAATTAATATTTTTATATTATTTGTTCATATGTTATTACATAGTTATTTATTTGTGTTTTTAATATAAATTGTTTTCTTTTATTATGTAATTTCATTTAGCTTATAAAAGAAAAAATTGAGTTATAAAAAAACGGAAAGTGATTTGAGAAATTGTTCAATAGGAATTACTAAAATTGGTATAAAATAATATTGTGTGGATCATGAATAGAATTGAGGAATCCATAATTGTGACTTATGGATGCATGAATTTAAAAATATTTTCATTATTGTCTTTTATTTTCTTGAAATTCTTCCCTTTCACACATCATTTATAAATTACTTGTTTTACTACAAATATTTCTTGTATGGTTTTTATTTATTAGTATTATAGTTCTTGACTAGCGTACACAGTAACTCATTGTGTTTATTTTGAAAATAATCAAATGAAAAATTTTTGTTGTAGTAAAAGTTGTTTAGTTTATTATTTTTATTATTTTCTTTAACTTATGTTAAAAAATATGGTTTCGAGTAAATACAAACTTTTGCTCGAAATAAATTCAAAAAGTTTTCAGATCTTTTAAAAAAGAAAAAAAAAAGTGCAATATTTATTTATTTTATTTATTTGTTTATCTTTGTCATTCTATCTTAAATAATCCATATAAAAATAAATTATTTAAAAAGCATACATAAAATTTTGTCCGACAGAAGTACGGGCGGAGTTCACAACTAAATATGTTCTTCCACTCAAACCCAATAATTAACCATGATGTTAAGGCAGCAAGGGTCCTACTCGACATCTGGAATCTTTGATTTATATTTAATTTTTAATTCTTTCATCACCTTTTAGGCAGAGAATATTTTAGCTGTTAATGTCAGCATGACAGATATAAAATAATTTTAAGTAATCTTAGTAGTAACGGTATTTGGTTAAAGTTTTACAGACATAGCGAATATCCACTAAATTAAGTAAATATTATTACAATAGATGCTACCTTAATGGTTTTCCTATGCTAACTGATATAGACTGCGTTTTCAGCTGCGATACGCATATGATATCCAAAATAAATTGAAACAGAAAAACAACACTCCAAATCAGCTTCAATATAATGAATATGCTTATACTAATAGTCATAGCCAATTTTCCAATTACTCTATTTTTGTATGATTTTTTAATTTACAGTTCAAAGTTCTAGAATAATGTAATCTGCTTTTAATTAAATAAGCATATCTGAGCCTGACTTAAGCCAGATTTCTAGATTATATATAATATATAATATTTTCTGAATTCTCTTTTTACATCATTAAACTACTAAAAAAAGTACATAGTTATATTGCATTTTATTCATATTATTCAACTCAATTTGCAACAAATACCGAAAGTAACGCAAGTAATACTAGAGAAAAACAAGTAAATCTTATAGAAGCAAATGTTCATCAAAGATCATAACAGAAGTTCTTTAATGACTAGTCACAAGAAAATTATTTTAAGCGTATTGGGTACATAAAATAATTCAACACTCAAATCTAAACAAAGATGTAAAAAATCGTTCTTGAAAATGCTTCTTTGCATGGCATAGTATTTTCTCTGCTGTACTTAACGTACAAATTTGAGATTTCAAAAACTGCAGGAGAATTAATTCCTTTGAATTAATTTATAAAATACTGGATAAAAGTTGTTCTTAATATTGTTATAAGAGCCAAATAAATCTACCAAATTACGATCACATACTTTAAGAAATTATTTATAACTCCGCTGAAAATATGTACAGTCCTTACAAATCTGAAGTGAAGGGCCCCAATCGCTTTGGATTTATCAAAACGTTCAACATGAGACCAATCACTAGTTCAAACGACTTAAAATAACACTTGTATATTATAAAAATATAATTAAAATCTATTCGCAAACTGCTCAACCCTTTACAAATGTAATTATAGTGATGTGACAACACTACTTTCCCTACATTTGCCCTTTAAGTGTCATGTAAAATTTAGAATAAGTTTAATTTGCTATTAAAAATTGAGTAACGTAATCTTTCAATGATAATTTAAAAAAAGTTGCCAATCATATAATTAATTGTAATTGTTAGCTTCTACGTCTCATAAAATGTATTAAAATCCTTTAGTTCGTTGTAGAAAATTAAATAATAAATTTAAAAATACGAAAACATTTCGTGAATCAACAACAATGAGTCTTATTAAGACTACAAAACAAATTAATTTGAAACAACTACTTCTCTAGCTAATACTTCGACAGACATTGAATAATACAAATTAATTTGCGTGTTACAAATAGTACAACTATCAAAGCAACACTAATTTGAATGAAATTATTTCTGTTGAATAAACTAATAAATGATAAAATGTACTTTAGATTGTTTAAATGTAACTATAACATGAAAAATTATGAAAAATGAATTTTAAACTGATTTCATTAAATTAAATTAGCAAAAGCAATTGAAAAATCTAGCATTCAAGTTTATAATCATCTGCAGACACGTGTTACGAACTTTCGCTCTCTTCAGTACAGCTTTATTATAAAATTGATTTTAAATACAAATAAAAACACTTACTAAAATAAATATAATGAAATATGATAAAATATAATGAAATATAAATAGCTTACTCAAATATGTACGGCAACTGACACAAGAATGAAATATAATCGACGGAAGGTCTGAATTTATACCTGAGGTGGATTAGTGAATTCTACAGAAATCATTACGTTCGGGATTAAGGAAATATACCCACTTGGAGCATAATTGAATAATAAAATGTATTAAAATCCTTTAGTTCGTTGTAGAAAATTAAATAATAAATTTAAAAATACGAAAACATTTCGTGAATCTACAACAATGAGTCTTATTAAGACTACAAAACAATTGTATAATAAAACTGTACTGAAGAGAGCGAAAGTTCGAAACACATGTCTGCAGATGATTATAAACTTGAATGCTAGATTTTTCAATTGCTTTTGCTAATTTAATTTAATGAAATCAGTTTAAAATTCATTTTTCATAATTTTTCATGTTATAGTTACATTTAAACAATCTAAAGTACATTTTATCATTTATTAGTTTATTTAACAGAAATAATTTCATTCAAATTAGTGTTGCTTTAATAGTTGTACTATTTGTAACACGCAAATTAATTTGTATTATTCAATGTCTGTCGAAGTATTAGCTAGAGAAGTAGTTGTTTCAAATTAATTAGTTTTGTAGTCTTAATAAGACTCATTGTTGTAGATTCAAGAAATGTTTTCGTATTTTTAAATTTATTCTACGTCTTACTTCCATATGTCAGAATAGATCTGTAAATTGTTTTGTATATACTCATTTTTGCCTTTCTGTTATTAAGTATTTTATTCATTATATAGTAAACTTTTATTGTATTGTTTATTCTATTGCTTAATTCGCCCTCAATGTATCCATCTTCTGTTATTTCTTCTCCTAGGTATTTGAATTGTTCCACTTGTTCGATTACATGTTTGTAATATCTTTATATTTATGGTTTTTTTCCGTTTTCCTACTATCATAACCTTTGTTTTGTTGTAGTTCATTTTCATGTTACATTTCTTTAGATGTTTAATCCATACGTTTAGTTTGTGGTGCATATTCCTTTCATTTTCTATTATCACTACAATATCGTCCGCGTATGCTCCTTCTGATATTTGGACCACTTGCATATTTTTGTATCCTATTTGTTTTTATGATTTCTGTTTTCATACTTTTCATTATTTTATCCATATACAGGGTGACTGACGAGAAAAACCTTTGGTGGTGTATCTCGCTTATTTTTGAATAAATAAAACATCAAATTAAATGATTTTTAAAAGACTTTAATATGAACTGTACTGATATTTTTTCTTGCATCCAGTTTTTGACAAAAGACGATCAACTTTTTTTTTTTCAAATTGCACTGTATATATATTTTGTACTGATCCGCAAGGAGATTTTCTGAATCTAAATTTGTAAACGATTTTATCCATTCATCAAACCAAAGTCGAGAAATTGAGGATTAAAAAAAATTAAAAATCAATTAAACTTATTGATTTGCATCGACTCTAATAATTTTTTTTTTTTTCCCAATTCCGCAATCCCTCCCAGAATCCATATTCATCAATAGAATATCTAGGAAATATATCAGAAAATGTGACAAATACTTTACATAGATTAAACATTAAAACATCATTTAAAACTACGAATACTCTTTCAAAATTCATCAATAATTCAAAAGACAAAACAAATAAGAACAAAGAATCAGGTGTCTATTTATTAACTTGTGGCGATTGTCCTAAAGTTTACGTTGGACAAACAGGAAGAAGTTTTGAACAACGTATAAAGGAACATAGAGCTTGTTTTTGTCAAGTAAAATCAAATTCAACGTACGCAGAACATTTAACAGAACACGGCCACTCATTTAACCATAATTTCAAAATCTTACATAAACAAAATAAAGGTTTAAAAAATAAAATAAAAAATTATTAGAGTCGATGCAAATCAATAAGTTTCATAAACGAGGTGTTCTGTTAAATGATCAGATCGATGTCAACAACTCACCACTACTGAATATGTTCTAAACCTGTACCAAAACCTAATATACACGCCTGTTTATATATGTGTTTACATTTTATGTTCATCCATTTGTAACCTGTTCTAGTCATACAATGTAATTTTTCTATATTATTGTAATAAACATCACCCCCCCTTCCAAGCTTGTTCACTCGACCTAGTATATAAGTGATAATTGTAATTTTTAAATCATATTTTCATCTACCTGATGAAGCCACTGTGTGGTGAAACATTGTTGTAGTACAATATTAAAAACATTCGGAAACCCTATACTGTGTCAGTGTTTCTTTAAGTGTTATTTTTTTAATCCTCAATTTCTCGACTTAAGTTTGATGTATGGATAAATTTGTCTACAATTTTATATTCAGAAAAAAAATCTCCTTGCGAATCAATAAAAATATATATACAGTGCAATTTAAAAAAAAATGTTGATCATATTTTGTCAAAAACTGGGTGCGAGAAAAAATAACAGTTCAGATCCTATTAAAGTCTTTTAAAAATGGTTTAATTTGATGTTTTATTTATTAAAATCGGATAAAAAATAAGCGAAATACAGCACCAAAGGTTTTTCGTCAGTCACCCTGTATATGTTGAATAGTGTTGGGCTTAATCCTCCTCCTTGTCTTAGTCCATTATTTGTTTTGGATGTTCTTGCTATTTGTCCTTGTATTTTATTGTAATACTGTTGTTGTTGTATATGTTCTGCATTAATTTGACAGTTTATTTTCTATACCGCTTTTGTCAAGTATTCTATACAGCTTCTTTCCTGGTATCATGTCAAACGCTTTTTCTAGGTCTATAAATTGTAGATATTTTTTAAAATTATTTTGTATTCTTTTTTTTATTGTAAAGATGTTGTGTTGTGTGGATCCTCCTTTCCTAAAAACGCATTACGATTCTTATAGCGGCTGTTTTGTTTTTGCTATTATCCTCTTATTGATTGTTTTTTCTGATATTTTCATTCCCATGCTTATTAGTTTGTTGTTGGTACATTTGTTTTGTCGCCTTTCATGTATATTGGAACAATTAGCGCTGTTTGTCAATCTTTTGGTATGTTATTTTTCTCCCATATTTTGTTCAATAATTTTAGTAGTTTATGTTTCCCTCTAGATCCCAATTGCTTAATCATTTCTGCTATTATCTGGTCATATCCTGATGTTTTTCTTATTTTCAGTTCCCCAGTATTTCATTTTCGTTGATACTCTCCGTTACTGTTTCTGAGTTACTCTTGTTGCCGTTTCTTGTCTTTTGCTCCTTATCTTTATTTGGATCTAATAAGTCTTCAAAATATTATTTCTATCTTTCTATTATTTCTTCCTTCAGTATTCTCCCGTGTTTATCTTGTATGTATTTCGCATCTTGCTCTTTTTCTTTCCTGTATCTATTTACGATTTTGTAGAATAACTTTACGTTTTCCTTTGCGTTTTTCTCCATTGTATCACTGAACTTTTCCAAATCCCTGGTCTTTGCCAATTTTTATCTTTTCTTTGTATATTTCGTAGTTCTTTATTCTTTACAACTTTGTTCTTCTTGGTTACAAAATATTCACAAAATAATACATAAATAATTGAACCACGTACATAAATTTAGACTGCAAGAATTACGGGCGGAGTTCACTGGTTTCCAATGATCTTCCACTCAGACCCACATCCATCCACTGTCCAGTAAAACATGTTGACAGCTTCTGAATTCTTCTTTTGTGATATATTTGAGCAAATATGCTATTTTTGTCCCTTTTTGGGAGATATAGTTGACATTAGTCTGTCATTATGTTTTTATCATTAGGGTACCTTTGCCATGCTTTTTCTTTTCTTTTATCTTTTCATTAATGTCCTCTGACAACCAGGTTGTCTGTTGTTTATTGTTTGTACTCTTCTTAACTCCATAGGTCTCTGGTGCCGCCTCAAGCATACTTCTTTTTAAGTTATTCCACATTTCCTCCACATTGTCGCTTCCTCTTGCCGCTGCTAGCTTGTCCTCTACTTTCTCCTTATATTGTATTGCTGTTCCTTTATCTCTTAGTTTATATGACCTTATCTTATTGTAGTTTACTGCTGTAATTGGTCGCGGTTTTTCTTTCTCTTTGTCTTGATAGTCTACCTTAAGTGTAGTTACTACTAGATAGTAATCACTTCCTATTTTGAAGCTTCTTCATTTTTAGCTGGAGCGATAAATTGGGTTTTGTGCAAAATACAACTCGGGCTCTGGCCTCCTAGACGCTTTGTTTCCAAAGTTCACGGTCATTATCTGACCTTTTCTTACGTTATTATATTTTATTCTTCACTCTCCATTATTGTGTATCGTTTCATATATTTTCTCATTACATTTCTCTAAAAGTGGTATGATAGTTCCATGGACTCCTCAGCTATTGTCTACGCTTCGCTTAGTATTCTCTAAGGGCGCCTGTCCTGTTTGGACTTGTTATGTTTCATGTTCTAAATCTATTTGCTTATGTCGCCAATGTTATTTTTGTCCAGTTTCCGAGGCTTGGTCTGAGGTTCCTTGTGTTTTTCCGAAGAGACGTTGTTAGCATCAATCCCAAACCCCTTATAGGGGCCATTTCACTATCCCGCTCTTCATACGGATTGGTTACTTTATTTTAAGCAGTTTCAACCAGGTTACCAAAGTTCACCAGTCGCATAGGTGAGTCTAAAAAATCTACAATACACTTATATTAAGATTTGATGGTATAACTTTAAATTAATGTCAATCTCTTCTAAAATTATCCCTGAAATTTTATGTTATTTAACTTTTACTTTACTTTCGTCCTTAATATGTCATTGTTGACCTTTCTGAAAGATAAGAGTCGGGTACATCCTTAAAAACCACAATTAACATTCACGAAAATAAAATGAATTTGAATAAACATCGCAAATGTTTTTGGTAGCAACTATTGTCTTACTAGTCCTTTATAACTTACGAAGTATGTAAATCAGAATATTTGGCTCGCCATTTTACAATAAACTGCAAACATTATAAATTTAATTATTTACGAGTTAACTCTAACGTTAAAATAACCAAATCTATTTGGTAGAGCATTTTATGCACAAAAATGATGCCGGTGAATGAAATACATCTCACTTAATGTCGACAACCCAGAATACCGGGTTTTATCTCTCATTTTCAAGACCACAACAATGATATCCGTCGTGGCGGCACCGACATTTATGTCAAAAAGGGAATAGACTATTCCCATTTTAATTTGAACGCTTCGTAAATCAAGAGGCAGCTGCTATCATGGTTAAAACTGACATCGGACTGATAAGGATCAGCTCACCAATCACTTAGTAAGCTGATGCTGAATGATGATCTAAATCTTGTGTTTTCTGAAAACTCGCCCACAATCATGGTCGATGATCTAAACGATAAAAACTCTACCTGAGCAGGGTTATAAACAGAAATAAGAAAACCCTTAGTAATTTTCTGATTATTTTTGGATACGACGTTGTGGGTCCTATAAGCCACTCTATCCCTCGATAGCTCACCACAGTCTTGCTGTGCTAGACATTGCTGTACTCTCAAACGTCAACTCTGATCATGGCATTGGAACAACTAACGACCTGTTCTTCGGCTACAATCCAGTCATTCTGGACCTTGCGTTCGGTACAAACAGACCCTTGAGAGAGGTAAAATCTATAAACTGGCTAAAATACACACGTACCACTTAACATCTCCCCTCTGCAAATCATCACGTATAAGACAGACCTTGAGGCAGCAGTCGAAAAGCTCTACCATGGTAAGATATCTGCTGCAAACGAGCCCACGACTAGTCAAATCACCCACCCGAGCTTGTGCTTAAAGCTAGAGACGATATGCGAAAAGTAAAGAACAAAAATTGGGAGCATCGTCTTGAGTCTATGTGGGAATACCCACATTTTGTGTCAAATTTTGTTTGAACCCTTAAATGCCACAACTGGGTATAGGATATTTTCACACGAAATGGAAGCTAGCCGCGGTAATCGGCATCTTCAAAAGAGGGAATAATTCGTCTCTTCTCCCATCGAACTATCCTCGCTTGCTCAACAAACTAAATAACCTAAAAGATCAGTCTAAATCTTTTATCGGTTTTCTTGAAGACGGGAGAATCATTTCTGATTTACAAGCCGGTTTCAGAGCCGGCATATCCACTAACTATCTAGAGTTACCTGCCTTTCGACAAAACGCAATGCTGTCCCAGTTTTCCTCGATGGCACGATGGACTCATTTATAACGACTTTCTTCGTGGAAAAAGTTCATTGCAAAATTAACAACACGCTTTCAAGCGAGTGTTAGAGAGCTCGCTGTGAACTTTTACAGCAAAATCTATAACAATTCCCAGCTGAAATAAAATTTTCAAAATACGATGTCACTGCTGATAGCAAACATCAAAGGCCATGTTATGTATGATCCTAATTGGTTCTCAATTAGCACCCCAAAACCTAGAGCCCACGTAATTCACCAGTGATGCTGTTATTTTCGAAGAGAGCGTCACACAGGGCGAATGAATACCCCAAATCTTAGCGATCCATGGCTAGAAAATATCTTTTGGTCCTGGACTACTCATAATAACAGCGATGGCGGAGGAGTAGTTTTAGTCGGTCGCTATAAGGTTGTCCATGAAGGATTTCGTCCTCTTTATCAAAACAAAGCTAGTGTGGTGGTAGCCAGTGCTACCACATACACACATGCATAGGATGTATTCGGCCGTTTCCTCTGTTAATCCAAATAGTAACCTAAGATACCAATTTTCTTACTTTTAACTCTTATGTTTATTAGTGTATTATACTATATAAAGTCATGAATTAATTATTATTATTCATCCATTAATACATGGAGTTCGGATCAAAGCTTTCCTCCTTACCGCTACATTTAAATAATTTTAATTAGTAAAACATTTAAAATATATTTATTTATAAATGAAACAGAATTAATATAAGTTATAACTCCCGTTGGAATAAAATAATTCAAATAACTATTTTACGAGTGCATCATCCAGAATTGACGCAGGTAAAAACGCTTTGCGTTGCATTCCGTATTATAATAAATAGTCGGTAAAGGTTGGGAGACTGGAAATTGCGCTTCCATATTCCGACCTGAAATAAAAATGGCCATACATTAGACTTAAACATATCGATATAAGCATCCTTTTAAAATTTAAATTTTCATTTGCATAATATAAATAATGTTACGGCATACACACGAATCGCAATATCTTTCATGACTTATTTAAAGGCCGCCACGGACTTTAAGCCGGTAATACAAACACACATTACGGCCCTTTATGTCCCGCAATAAATAATTTTAAAGGCAACATCCGATTGCCGTATTTATGGCTTTTTACAGTTCGTGCGACGTTAATCGATGACCTGGAAGGGTTTATTGCACACTATATCCATAAACCGTTTAATGCTGGCATTGTTGTCATAACGAAATTACAAGTGTATTTATAAGGTTTATAGTCACTTGTTTGCCGGATTGAATTGCACATAGTGAGTTTTAGGAGCATATAAAATCAATGGTCAACTACGTCTATATATTTGTAATATCAAAATAGTAATATAATGATTTTCAGTTATAAAATTAGGTAGGTCGTTAATGTACAAGAGGAATAAGAAGGGGCCGAGCACAATTCCCTGAGGTGTGCCTAAATCGCCATCATATTCGTTCGATTATATATTCTCTATTTTGACTATTAATCGTCGGTTTTTTTATAAAAGTAATTATCCATTCATTTATAATACCCCTTATGCCCATATTGTTCATTTTCTTTGACATAATACAAGCATCCAACGTATCAAAGGTCAAAGAAAACCCCAATGACAGACTGTTCCTCGTCCATTTTTTCATAAATGAACTGAGTAAGATTCGTCGTCGCAGTTTCCGTTGACCTCTTCTTGCGAAACCCATATAATAATACTTTATTTAACGCTAACTGCATTTACAAGATAATTATACAAGAAGTATTCATAAAGTACACAATATAAGAGAAATAAGTATACTACAAACAAATAACGCATAACAGATGATGTTATGTTCCAAGAAAAGTATTAGTCGGTTGTACATGGTTTTTTTGAATATTTTAGAAAATATACTCAGTGTTGCTATTGGTCTGTAATTTTCTATTAGTCCTGGATCACCTTTTTTTATTATTTATTGATTTTATTTTTATTTCAGCAAATGTGAATGGTATAAAAAACATTGAAGTTCCGTGAGTCGGTGGTAGTCTCCGAATAAATTCGCTATTTCTTCAGTGTTTTTTTATAATTTCATTATTTGTTTTTATTATTATTTTTTTAGATTTATTGGATTTGTTTAATTTATTGTTTACATTCTGTCAAATTGGTTTTGTTTTATTGTCGGATTTGTTTATAATATTAGAATAGAATTCTTTACGTTCGATTACTAGTTTGCTATTTAACTCTTTTTTGAGATTCCTATATTTAATTTTAATTTTTGTGTCAGATGTTTTTTTTCCTATCCAGTTTAGGTTTATTAATTTATTTAATAAACGTTGTTAAATATGCTCGGATGGTATATATTCGAATTTAAATGAATTATGTTTATTATTTAACATTTTTATTTTTAATGGATGCAATATACAAAAACAGTATTCAAAATGGTTATAAAATTTCAAGAATCGCTTATACTGATTAAATTAATTTTCTCCCTAACGAAATGCATCCTAAATTTATTTATAGGATGTTTATTTATAATGCGATGCCGATGTTTAATTGAACAACTAATAGGTTTACAAATATTGTGTGACCACTCCATAAGTTGAATTAGGTGATCAGATACTCCTGGATTTGGGCACAACGGGCCTGGTGAGGCCTAGGTGCTTTGGTCAATGATTTGATCACCCTTGGTAAGCTTGATCCAATCCAGATACTCCTGGATTTACAATTTTGGTATTTGTGTCACATTGTATATTTGTAATTATGTAATTAAGGGCTGTAGCACTTGTACCTTTAGCATTAGTGGCAATTTCCGTCGGTTCCTTTACTAAGCACTGCAGTCGAAAAGAGTAGAGTTTTATAACTTTCATTAGTTTTATTTAAGTCGATATTTAAATCACCAGTTACTATAATATATTTGAAACTGTTAAATGCATTCTTTAAAACTAGTTCTGGTTGTTTAAAGAGAAGCTTATTATCACTTAATAATTTATTTGGTAGCCTATAAATAGTTAAAATTTGGTCTCCAACAGTAGACTCTTCAACAAGTACTGGATTGATGAAGCTGTTACTTGTTGAAACTCCATTTTACTTAATAAAATACTGACACAGCATATGGTTTAAAAAATGTTTTTATTTCTACGACAATGTTTCACCACACAGTGGCTTGGATTGGCGTAAATGATTCCTCATCTACCTGACGACAACAAGTATCAGGGTGTATTGTGGTGAGTTATTAAATGCCTATGTTTTAAAAAACGTAAAAAGGTAAGAAAATTGAATAATAGCTTATTATGTACATCAAGTTTAAATTTTAAGATACATATTATAAGGTAGGTAGTAGATAATTGATATTCTTATAACAGCAGCGATCAGAAAAAGAACAGACTGTTCGGAAGCCAATATAAAATGAAACGCTTAAATAAAGATGAAGAAGGAAGAAAGCTAAGCCATGTCATGAAAGAATTCTTGGTCCCTAAGCCTCAGTCACAAACGTCTACATCTAGATCAACAGCAACCTCTTTGGATGTGGTGGACTTATCAGCGCTGTCTGAATGACCTCTTAAAAAAATTGTCGAAGAAAGCCAAGAAATTACACCCTCTAAAGATTATCAAAAGCATGGTAGCAACAGTAGTGAGTTCCAGCAAATAGACAATATCTCTGACGATCCTCCAGCTCCATACCAAGTTAAAGAACTAGAATTTCCTATCAACATAGAAAAATTTTACCCCCTCGTTATTGCAAGGTATTAAGCAATAGTGATATTGTTGAGAGAAATTGATTGATTTACTCTGTTAAAAATGATGCTGATTTTTTTGTTGCATAATGTTCTTCCTATGATTAACCAAAAGGTTATGCTGACAGGGAAAATTATGTACGTGCGCTCACAATGCACAAAAAATCTAAATGTGTCACTTGTTTAAAATCAAACTATTGATGCCGAATATCTAAAACTTATGAATTTGGAAATTCAGCACTGGATAGACGTTCTAAAAAGAATTGTTGCAATAATTGGCTTTACAATGCTTAGCCTTTCGAGGAACAAGTGAACATTTGTTTCAACCTAATAGCGGAAATATTGTAAAGCTGATTGAATAGCTTGATCTAGTTATGGAACAATAAGTCAGAAGAGTTCAACTGGAGTCTGATGAATGATCTGTGACTTATATAAGCAATAATGTACAAGGATAACTTATAAATTTGATAAGAAATGAAACTTGGCGCAAAATGGTCGTATTTCTTGTTCTGGGATATTAGGGTGCATAGATTTTCACGTGAATATTAATAATCGTCGAACAAGAAATACACCTAATTTTTGAATCCCTACTCATACTTCCAATTTTGCATATCATCACAGTATGGTACGTATATTAAGATCTGCCAATTTTTACAATGAATTTAATTGGTTTCAATTATTTAACTCATCTTATTCCCACTTACAATTTCAATTAAACATTTATATAAAATAATCTATTTATAGTAATACTACATTAATTCCATGTTTATTATCTTTTTGTTTGTTGTCTTCCACTAAGTGGTAATCTTAATAATGTTACTTCATCAATTATGTTTTAATAATAAAAATATAAGTACTTACGTTGTAGAAAATTCACTAATAATTAGAAAAAAACATGAAAATATTTCGTAAAATCTACAACAAATGAGTCTTATTAAGACTACAAGAAACAAATCACTTTTCTACTTCGACAGAGATTGAATGATACAAAAGTAATTTGCGTGTTACAAAATAGCAAATTGAATATTTAATTATTTAATTGCTTTTGCTAATTTATTTTTAATTACATCAACCTAACTTCTTTTCTTATTCCAAATTTACCATAGTATAGTCACTCATAAACTATTTAACGTACATTCAATCATTTTTAGTTCACTTTACAGAAAGAAATACGTTCAAACTAGTGTTGCTTTGATAGCCTTGTTATTTTGTAACACGCAAATTACTTTTGTATCATTCAATGTCTGTCGAAGTATTAGCTAGAGAAGTAGTTGTTTCAAAAGTGATTTGTTTCTTGTAGTCTTAATAAGACTCATTTGTTGTAGATTTTACTGAAATATTTTCGTGTTTTTTCTAATTATTATGTTTTAGTTTATATTTTAGTTTTAGTTAGCGAATTATACATGTAAAATATGCATTTACATTTGTCAATATATATTGTAATTTTGTTCTATGTTAACAATAGGTTGAATATTCACTGTGTAAAATTTAAGAGTATATTTGAAGTTAAATTTATATTTACATTTGTTTGATGAATAAAATATTTTATTATACAATTTATGTTTCGAAACTCCAATAGCGAAATGTGTACAACTTGTAGTTATATAAATTATATTCAAATGTTATTGAAATTGTTATTTGGTGTTAATAATATTATCTCAAATGTATTTGAATTAAAATATTATTTCTAGGATAATAATTCTGATAAAGATGCAGGATGTTTGTAAAACATGTGTTATGAAAATAATATAATATAAACGAAATTAAAGAAATTGTAGAACTTTTTACTATTTCTCTGATTGTACTAGCCTTTTATAGAAAAAACATTATCAATATTGTAGAATGAAAAGATAGAGGATTCCCCTAAATTCACGAGGTAACAATTTTACATTATCCCATCAAAGGGACAACAAGTTCAATCACCTCGATGCTGCAGAAATTTTCAAACGAAGTAATTATCACCACGGCAATACCTTTTATACTGTGATATAATTCTTTTAAACATTTTCATTAATTGGCTTAACTTCATAATGACATTCAAACGTCGAACATAAGTCATGTTTTTGTAGTTTTGGTTTATCATAATTAGGTCGCAACTATTCTTATGATTATTATCTTTTGAAATTAATTTAACATATTTTTTTATAATGTGTGTGAGTAAATTTATATTTCCGGTAAACCAAGTAAAAGACTCATCAATCCAATATTTCCCCTAAACTATATGTGCCTGAGACTCATCGATTGATTTTCGTAACACACAGAAATTCGCACGAACCTACACAGTTAATTGGTTAATATAATATTTTTTTAATGTGTATATTTGTGGTTTGTCAGTTTTGGTCCAGTTAACTATGTTGCTCTGTTTTTAAATTTTTGTGTTTCTGAGTGCAAAATTTCAAAACGTAAAATTTATTGGTTTTCTAATGAAAAATCTTGAAAGAAACCGCCTTGAATTAACAACTACTTTGGAGCATATAACAAAAAATAAAAGTTTGAGTTTAAAGTTTCAGTTCAAAATCTTTAGTAATTCTTAAAATGCAATGGATAAACGCATACAGAGCGGCACATTTAAAAATGGTCGAATTGGACTCAGATGACCTCAATACATGTAAGAGACCTCTCCGTTTTTTTTTTCATAATATTAAAATGTATTATTATTTCTCTTTTCGGGCATGTTCCTCCTGCTATTAAAAATATATAGGTATCTTAAGAATTAGCCCATTATGTTCTCACAATAAGTACATATTCACTGCATTTCATAAGTGGCATGTGCAGTATAATTTATATTCCCTACAGAAGTAAGTCTGAAAACCGCTATTAAAAAGCATAATACGTCAAAAAATTTCACTATAACCAATTTTAATCTTATAGAAAATTATCTAAAATCCCTTGTCAAATGATTTCCAAAATTCCATACTAGCTAAATATTTTTTCTGTTAATAAATTTAATCCAATACACACACCTAGTTGGATCATTCTTAATAGTATGTAGAAATAAGTCACTGAAAACTATTTAGATTCTACAGTTAGTGGGGTATTCAATTAGACATTTGTTAGAATCACGTTATCCACTAATTCGTCAGTTCTTAAACCTATTTTTGATTATTCTTTGCGCTATCAATCTAAAATTTACGAAAGGGACGGTCGTCCCGACGGGCTGTAGCACCAGAAGGCGACTGTCTGAGCGATGTGAAAACGATGTGCCACCCACAACCATCCCCATCCCCACCCGCCACGTCTCTTCACATTTTAATGCGAAAAAAGCTACTCTATAGTTCATCCCCCCTTCTGTAACGTGGGAGGCAAGCATGGGAATCATTAATTCCATACAAAGAACGTCATCCGCACATTCGACCGCGAACTGTGTTTCGAAGGCGTAATTAATGCGGCTAGGAGAAAAACAGTCTCTGGCATGGGGATTCGTCGCACACATCGCGCAAAAGATTGACGCGCGCGTTATTGTCGCCTAATGTCTTTTCGACATGCATAATCTTCAACAAAAACCCTACCGCCCCCGAAACGCGCTTTTATCCGTTGAGGAGAGAGGGAAAAGCACTTTATAAAGTGTTAGTCACTAACGACCGTAATGAAAACGGCGGAGGAAAAATGGGGGGACGTGCGGGGAGATGCAGGGAACCTGTTGCCATTTAGCATTGGGGCGGCGAAGGGGGTGGCAAAGGGGGGCAACGTATGAGCAGCACGTTCCGCTTTTATTGGGGCCGTCTTTGCCGGCTGACGCGCTGCACCAACAACAACCGCCACCTCAATTCACGACGAGAACGGCGGCCCCGGCACGTCGCAAGCCCCCCCGAAATGTCAAATTGTTTCTCTTTTCCCCTTTCAATGTACTCTCATAGAATATCAACTCAAGAGCTACGGAATTGTACTGCGAATACATAGAAATCAGAGTATTTCAAATTACAACTTGTTATAGGCAATAACTCTAAATTCATTCTAATATAGTATAAATGTAATAAAATTTAATGTGTGATTAACAAATAATACAAGCAAATATGTACAGATAAATATTTTATTAAATAAAGCATTAATTACTCATATGCAACATAACGTTCTTCTGTGTTATCAATGGGCATCTCGGAAGGATTTAGAAATAGGTAAACAGATAAAGAATCCAAATAGAATGACACTTGTAAAAATAGAATTTTTGAAGGCAAGTTTCATTTAAATTTTACTATGGAAAATGGTCCCAAAAGTATGTTATATGTCGCCAGTTATTTTTATTATCATTTAGTAGACTTTTTCAAATTTGGGTAAGTAAAATAACCGAGTAATGTAATGTTTAATATGATAGATACTTTGTTCACTACACCCTTAATGAAACAAAATATAATATTAGGTAATTTTTAATTAGTTCTAATTTAAAATTACCTAATGTAATGTTTATATTTTGATCTACTAACAGATTTTTAAATAATTTAATACAAATAAAACAATTAAATGGTTGCACAGTAAAGCATTAATTTCCCTATAAAGGGAAAGTATTGTTTTGATGAAACATAAAGTAATGTCGTTTCTGCGTATGTCGATATTTGATTGTCATTTGTGAGCTCGTTGTGTATCTCGAAGGTGTAATTTACAGTTATTGTGACTTTTTCACTTCTAAATAATCCAATATTAAACTTTTTTGCAATTTAGGGTAAAATGGCCATCCAAATACCAGAAGAGCATATCCGGCATTAATTTATGAGTTTCTCAAGGGTAGTAACGCAACAGTTGTGACCAAAAACATTTGAGATGTTTATCCACGTGCATTAGACATTCGTAAATGCCAATGATGGTTTACCAAGTTCAAATCCGGTAATTTTGATCTCACTAACTCATATCGGTCAGAAAAACCAACAACATTAGACAATATGCAAATTTATGTCAGACAATAGAAAAACTATCAAACACATTTAATAAACCTTGGCCAACCATTCCAGAACATTTGTAGCAGATTATAAAAATAAGCAGAGCAGGTTTTTGGGTCCCCCATAATCTGTCCGAATTCAAAACGCAAAAGGCTCTCTCCAAATAAAACCCCACGAAGTAATACAAAGCCGAGTTTACAACCCAAAAAGGCGCTTCTATGTGCTTGCGGGAGTATTCGCGGAATTGTTCGTTATGAATTACTGAAACCTGGATAACATCTGTAGTTTGATCATGTTATCTTCAAACAAGGTGCCCAAATATTGTTATCCTTTTACTCTTTCGATTCTGTTGGTTTCTGTAGTCAGGTCTGGAATATTATTGTTATGCTTCTTGGTCACAATCATATATTTAGTTTTCTTTAGATTTAGCTTCAATCCGTAGTGGTTTGATACAGTTTTGACTTCTTGAAGCATATTTTGAACAACCATGTTACTGGTTGCTATTAGCACAGTATCGTCTGCATACTGAAAATTTGTAATCGTTCTTTCGTTGATTATTACTCCTCCAGAACGTTCTGTCAAAGTTTCTTTAAAATAGATTCTGCGTACCTATTGAACAAGGTAGGGGAAAGTACGTATCCTTGCCTAACACCCCTTTGGATTTCAATCCCTTTGGATTCTTGTCCATCGACGTTTATTACAGCTTTTTGGTTCCAATATACGTTTTTAATTAGACGGATACCGTTCGTATCAAGCCCTTTTTCTTCTAGGATGTTCATCATTTTGTCGTGCCGCAGTTTATTAAATGCCTAGTCAATAAAGCATAGATATAAATCTACATTCATATCAACGCATCGTTGAACCAAGACATTCATTCCGAAAAGGGCTTCTCGCGTGCCAAGATTGTTGCGGTATCCAAATTGCGTCTCACTTATATCGGCATCTAATTTGTTATATATATGATTGTGAATGATCTTTAGTATGGTTCATTAAGCTAATTGTTCCATAGTCTGAGCAATCTTTAGCATTATCTTTCTTTGGTAGAAGAATGAAATCATTTTTCAGCCATTCTTGTGGTATGTTACCACTACTATAGATGTTATTATATAGATCTACTAGATGGTGTATATTGTCATCTTCAATCAGTTAGAGGATCTCTACGGGAACTTCATCTGGACCAACCGCTTTTCTTCTTTGGAGTTCTTAATAGCGTGTTTTACTTCATTGGAAGTTATTGGTGGTCCTTTTGTATTTTCTTTTCTGTGTTCTGACCTCGTATCATCGAACAAATCTTTGATGTACTCTTCCTATATTTTGATACTGTTTTATAAACAGCAACAAGTGGTTTATGGTCAGATCCCACATCTGCTCCTGGGCAAGCTTTTATTATGTAATCTATTTGATTACGTTCTATGTTTTTCTGTGTGTGCTGGCGATGTCCATGTCCACCTACTTTTGGGTATTTTAAACCATGTGTTCGTGATTACCATTTTCTCAGTTGGCAGTATTCAATCAATCTTTCTCCTCTCTCGTTTCTCACACCAAGTGCCCATGGACCTACACATCCCCTAACCTGACCTTCACCTACTTTCGATTTATATATCCTAAGACGATCGTGGCATCTTGGTTTTTTGTGATTTTAAGCACTGAATCTAGATGGCCATATAACTCGTCTATCTTATTATCGCTTTTATCGGTTGTTGCTGCATATATTTGAATTTTTATTAAGTTTGCTTGTTTGGGACTTTAGTTGAATCATTATAATTCTTTTTGAAAGGTTTATAACATTTAAAACAGTTTTATTTACTTTATTTGTTAGAATAATGGTAACCCCATATTTGTATTTTTGGTTAACTCCTCCGGAATAATAGTGGTGGCCATTGATGAGACAATCTCCACTTCCTGCCCATTGCACACTATTAAACCCTAAAATATCTATGTTTATTCTCTTCATTTCCGCTATTACGTTGTATACCTTCCCTGCTTGGTACATACTTCTCACATTCCATGTTGCTATTTTAATTTTTGGGTTATTTAAGTTATTCAACACTTTTTTATTTTATAGATAGTATTATAAAATTTAATACTGAGATTATTAAATTTGAAGAAATACTGAAACTTTTATAACGTTGTCATATGACACAATTTAAATGCCTAGTATGTTTATTAACTTGTTTTTTTTTCGGTGATTAAAATAACATCATTTTTCTCCTCTAATTTAAATGTTTAAAAGTCCAGTAACAAACATTTAACTAATCCTAGAAATACATCAATAAACAGATTGTCATTTATATTAACAATGAGTTAGTAGTTGTATATTGTGTAACAATGATTGCGAGTAAGTAACTATATTAACTACTTGTGTAAAACACAATCCACGAGTGTATTTCAGAACTTTTAACCTTTTGGGTTTGTCCAGCCTTTTTGGCAGCTTTACCACTGGTTTTTGGTGGCATATTACAACTAGTCTAGCAAGACTTGCGTACTGGCAACAGTAGTATAAACACTCTACTGGTGAGTTATTCTTGTCGATGATTCTGTATAGCACATCGAATCTTAAAAGTTTTTTAATATCGATCAGAATTTATTTTTTTCTTTGGAAATATAAATGCATAAACTTTATGAGCAATATTTTTGCCATCGCCTTGTTTAGATTTTCATGAAGTTGTTGGACTGTGAATATATTGTCACTCAAGAATTTGACATGCACTTTAAATACCTCTGCTTCTGATACCTCTGACAATAAAGTTTGGTTAATAGTCCGAAACATTAATGTAGATGAAATATTAACGAAAGTTACCTTACTATCCTTCGAAATAGTCACGTCCCATAGCTATGCAATGCTGAGATCAGCTATACAAGTCCTGGAAACGTTTCAAGAGATCTTTAGGTACTGAGATCGAAAGCCTGGTCACGTTTAGTCTTTACTTCTGATGTTTGAATATGGCCTTATAAAAGTTAAAACTAATAATCAAAAATCAATCTTGTCTATGATATCATGCAGTTTCTTCTTCTTCTAAATTTTTTAAGTGCAATTATAAGTTTGAACAAAATATTTAATAATTTATGTATCATAAAACAATTACTAAATGAATGCAGGACTGCTTAAAATACTTAAAATTATCAATTTATATTATTATTGATAAATAATAATTAGAAAAATACGGGAAAGTTTCGTTAATCTACAACAAATGAGTCTTATCAAGACTACAAAATAAATTACTTATTAAAACAACTACTTCTCTGGCTAATATTAAAAATAAAATAACAAAGTAATTAAATAATTTAACACTCAAGTTTATAGCCATCTGTAGACATGTTTTATTTTTAATTAATTTTAACATTTTTAAAAACCTAATAAAAAATAAGATATATTTAATAGATAAAAGTTTTAAATTATAAGAAAAGTGAGACCTAATATAACAGTGAACAAAAATCAGAAATAAGTTTGGAAAACATATTCAAATAAAAGGATATAAGATCTGATTCCTGAATCGATTCCCTGCCTTATTTTTCCCACTTGCCCTCCGTGTAAGGGGTCGGATGTTATCATTTTTTCGTCGCATCAGCCACTCGTGTCCCGATAAATAATGCGGGGACAAACTATGGTAATCTCCAGCTACTTCCGAACATTAAACTCGCATTTAATGGCCGGCGACAGAAACACTGTTCTGGCCTATCCTTACACATCTCATATTTATGGCCATATTTCTTGGGGAGAGAAATATATATATATATATATATATATATATATAAAGGCTTGGTATTACGAAATTTCTTCAAGTAGTTTAAAAGGGTATTTTACTGAAGGACTCTCAACTGATTTCGCTGAGTAAGTATAAGGCGGTGCCGGTTATTATGGCACGTCCGAAGGACAATAATGGAACTTTAAGCTCTGCTAATTTCTCTCCATCAAGAGTAGTTAAGATCCGTCTAGTCAGTCCAGAATCCACCCTGTTGCCCATGTGCATAAATTTTCTTTAAATTTATTTTTCCACGTTCCACTTTTTTTTTATTTCTTCGAATAAATTTATGTTTCCAATACATTTTAATATTATAGCAGTAAAGTTGTCGACGTTTGGGAGCGCGCAGAGTTATTTCCCTGTATATTTTACAGCAACAATAATTTCGGATCAAAGCCAGGACCGCCTCCAATTCAATACTTTATTGTCGGAACGCGAAACGATTCCGCTACGTATCTATATTACGGTTACGTAACATTTTGATTCAATTCCGAAATTGGCGATGAACGATAAAACCGGAAAAACGTTCCGCGCCAACAAATTCGCCCTGTGCTGCAATATTTTTTTATTGTTCCGGCGCGAAGTGGTGAATCGTCGCTGGCGTTTGTCTCTTAGGAGTTGGCGGTGTTGGTCTGTATGCGGCATCCCCGTATCCCCACTATCATCCCCCAGTGCCCGGAATCCTACTGGCACGTAGCGTGAATAAAATTTTTATTAGAACGGCAGGGGGTGCATAAAACAAATATACGCCAATGACAAATGAACTTGATAGTCTGAGTTATAGGGTACACGACGTATATGCCTTGCATTCGAATTATGTATTTTCGTTTTCTCAATTGAACAACTTTTAAAATACGATTTATAAATGCATATTTATCATGAAATTTTAAAGTTATAATTTATCGTAGAGCACAGTTTAAATCAAAGCAACTTGAATGTACATATTAAGGATATATTTAAATATAAAGTTATTGAAAATAATTTATATTCAGTAGTAAACGGTGGTAAACTTGACGGAAAGATATTTGTTACTTGAATTTTTGAATGTATAAATTCAATTATAAAATCCATTTGGCGATAAAAGACATCTCTTCAATTGAATGTTAATTTTAAAATGTATAATATCAACGATCTCTAGCGGAGTCGATATCATTTCATGATGGTATAAAGTCGAATAGGGCACAAGTCGATTGAGTTTTACAAAATTATTTCAAATGTACTTAAAATATTTAATTTTATAACTTATAACTCTTATTCTAGAAAAAAAATGGTTCATATTTAAAATTTTGTGATTGTTATTAACTTTATATATTTTATGGATATTTTTAGGTTAAAATCATATTATAAATTATTTGACAATAATTTTTAATATTTTCTATTTTCAATTAAAGAACAAACGACCTAGTAGGGATACTTTTCCTCTATAAAATATGGCAAAGTATTGAGGTCGTAAGACTTATTTTGGAAACGTTTTTATTATTTCATATTTTAATTTTTGTTCTTTCCAACCAGTCAACTGAATCCTTGCT
Organism: Ontholestes murinus; assembly: GCA_963969525.1. Classification (NCBI taxonomy): domain Eukaryota; kingdom Metazoa; phylum Arthropoda; class Insecta; order Coleoptera; family Staphylinidae; genus Ontholestes; species Ontholestes murinus. Next base: position 50,189,350 of record OZ018391.1, read on the forward strand.
TCTCTGTTATTTACCCTTAATAGAATTTCTTAAAAATACTTGATATAGTATTCTAATTATAATTGATATTCAGAGTGCCCTTAAAATTCTTTAGGAATGGGGTGCTCGAAATAATATTGATATATATGTTTACCAAAATATATTTTGTGTACAGGATCTTCAAAGATTACCAATATCAGTGGCATAAACCGTAAGGCACAATTGAGATATATGTCATCAAAAACCAAACAATAGCTTGCAACCACATTTGCGGCAAGACATTGGGTTTGGGGATACTAACATGAGGGTAATCAAGTACATCCAGTTATTGCCTGTCGAAAACGTAGCTCTTATGCCATCCGAAATTGCTTTTTTGGCGTTATTACCGCATCATGGTTTGATATACTGACTCTAAAATCGCTAGTCAGCAACCATTAAAAAGCCAAGGTACAAGAGTGCCAATTACTTTCCTTCACTAAGTAAACCATGTGCCATTTTAAGCACTTCTGTACCACTAATCACCATATCCACATCACTTCCTGCCACCTGTACTGGAATTGTTCAGCATATTCCCCACATCTGACCATTTATTGGTAGCTGCCCTGTGTACTATACACGAAACTACACATAGCTCAATAGTCAAAGTAAGTAATACTACACAGCTTATCTACAAAGACACAAGCATCGCTGCATTACATAGTTACATTCTCTATGCTCCCAGCCCAGTCATTGCCCTCATAAATTATCGTGTCTCACCAGCATGAACACACTAAAAATCTCGCTTAATTGTTACGAACTTGTCAACTTCAACTGACCCCAGCTGAACAATAGTATGAAAATATATTTGTGGCTGGTACTACCTCTGGTCAATACAAAATATATTATGATGCATAGCAAGTTACTGATTATCACCTCGGGTAATCAATATAAGTGACTCCGCACATAATTCTGATATTCTTCCGATAAATATATGTCTCATCTTGAATACCTTTTACAGCACGTACGCTTGAGGGTTTCTTAACAACATCTTTATATTAACTCTCAAGCCCCAAGACAATATTTTTCTTTCATTCATTATCACTTAATTCACCAAAACTTAGAACGTATTGGTAACTTTCAACAGCATCATATGGCTCGAGTGCAAAGGGTTAATATCCGCACTACATTCAAAAATTTTATCAAACGATTATTGGACGAATCGCGAAATACGAAATTCCATGATATGTAGTAAATTATCTAATGTATGGAATAATATTTTATCGATTAGAATCGATACTTCCCTTCTTTCGATTTTGACGAACTTGGTGGGTTTCTCAATACTACAGACGAGTGAACAATTATCAAATAAGATTTTAATTATTTTTCCGCAACTGCATATAATAGAAATTTTCCGCTTCTTGTTCTTGATATTCTTCAATTTTCATTTACAATTATTACTTAAGTATTTCGAAATCCTATAATTTAAGATTTTCGGATGCTATTTTAATTTTAATTTTTTGTAGTCTCATTTGTTGTAGATTTTACGAAATATTTTCGTGTTTTTTCTAATTATTAGCTATTTTAATAATTGGGTAAAAACCTCGAACTACACTTAATCCCACAGAAACAAACTTTCGTTTGTGATTATTCAATTCATATTTTACTTCCCCTATTAATCTATGTTCTTTACAAATATCTACAAAAAACCCCTAAACATTTCATCCAGAAAATAATACTGATCAAGTCCTTTATCATCTTCATCACATAGATTAATTACTGAGTCTGAATCACATTCATATTTATCTTCAACATAAATTTGCTTCTTGATATTTTTTCTATTTCTTAAAGAATCGACTGTGCTACTGCTGCAACAGCTGCTGCTGCTGCTATCATTACCACTACACATCAGTGTTTTTTTATTTTTTTTTACAAACGACTGAAACTATATATTAACAAATTAATTTAATAACCATTTTTTGGAACCCCCCACCTTTATCCCATTTTTACAAAAACTAATCTATCGCCCATTTAAACCTTCCCCTCCCCAACCCCTTAATATAGGCACGTGCACACTCACCACCTTGCTTTACAGCAATAGTCGCAATATTTTTTTTCAAATTATTTTCCCCAAATATCTCATCGTCCAATCACCAAAATACCATTCCTCTATTTTTAGGCAACCCTATGTTCGCGTCCTTACCACCCCACGTCTTTCCGATCATCGAACCATCGACTTTCCATCAGAGAACTCTCTCAGGAGAGTTTTGTGCCACGATTCCTTGCCCCGGCAGTTCTGTGATACGACTTCCTGTCACAGAACTCACCTTTTTATTTACTAACTTTATTTAATTATTATAGCCAATGATATAGGTGTATCATCATGTTTTTATCTTGCTATTTGCATCCTTCAGTAACAAGCAGCCGCATAGATTTCAAGTTGATAAGGATCCTGCCGTAAAGACTTGTCCTGATGTGGACAAATTCAACTTGAACTCTTTCTGATCCCTGCACTATGTGCATGGTGACTGTGGCCGTTGAAGCTAAATTGGAATTAGCGCCCATTTCTGTTGGTATGGCGTTATATGAAAGGGTTGAGTGCTGATTGTTAAAGTACATCGAGTTTTACACCAGTATTGGTAAACTCAAGACAGCAAATTATGAGTAAACATGAAATTAATTTGCTTTTTTTATTAACTCAGAGCTTAGCTTTGTTTCTGCCTTTTATCAGAGTGTCATTCTCTTGCGCAATTCAGCTTACATCGCCATTTTCGCATAATATTAGATATATAAACATTTTAGGGTATGCGTTAACAATTGCAAAAATTCAGGTCACAGGATTTGAGGGTGGAGATTCCCATGTGTTCTTCCACTCAGAGCCCTTTTTATTCAATAAGGGCTTCAAATGATGGAATTTACACTCAGTGAAGTATTTTCAGCATTTAGGCAATATTTGGACCATTACTGACATAATTATATCCATTTTACATGGAGCTAATTTAATGACATTTGATTATCACATATCTTGGAAAAAACATTCCTGCAAACTATGCATCAAGGGGATTGTTTCTAGAGAATTATGTGACCTTATGTTACACTGATATGGACATAGGTGACTGTAGTACTACATAGGACTCTTTAAAACTAGATCATTTGATTATTGCCTTATATCATATCGTGTACCACTAGGTTTTATTTTAGCACCAGACATGATAATTATGTATGCAAATGATCTGGTTCTGGTTTAAATTGATAGGAGGGCAGAGAGTTCCGCCGAATGTAGACCCCAGTGGGCCCTTTGTGCGTCCTCCCATCTGAATCCTCATTCCTTGCTACGGTCAAGCCAACCCAGGGCATTGGCAAATGCCAAGGCTGCAGCAAGAGTGACTCTGAAGATGTCTAATGGCATTAGACATCCCTCTCCCATTATGGATTTACGTATGGCAGTCTAGAAGTACTTGCTCTGCAGTTTCCTCTTCTGCTTCACACCCTTTGCAGATAGGACTAGGTTGTAGTCCCAGTTTGTTCAGGTGTGATCTTAAATTGCAGTGTCCTGTTAGAAGCCCTACGAACGTCCGTAGGTTTTCTCTGGATAGCTGCATACAGTATCTGGCCGTTTTGGTGTTCATTGCGATGAAGTTTTTTGAGACTCTACAGCCAGTTGTGTTGTCCCATCGCTCCTTGTGGCACCTGATTGGTGCAGTTTTCAGTAGGGTACTCAGATCTAGCAGGGAGGGAAACAGGGAGTGGTTCGGTTCTCTTACTATTTGCAAATGATATTACGCTATTTAATAAATCAAGTGACGATTAATTAAAATTTAAAATAAAGCTCTTAATTCTGTTTCACAATTTTATATTATAAATTAAATTAAGAGTTATATTTTTAATTTCATTTATATATTATTTCTACTACGGGTCGAATGAGGAATTATTAAATTATATATAATTACAATTAAACTGAACTGGCCGAATACATGGCATAAGTAATGAAATGTTTATATAGTTTACTTCGAACAAGTTTTTTCTAAATATACGAGAAACTGTAAATATAACACTTTTTCTAAATCATAGCAACGAAGTTAGATCATGCATTTTAAAGTAATAATCTCGATACCAAGCTTAAATGGGAAGACGATGGAAAAGAACTTTAACGATCTTTCTTTCTTAGATATAAGCTGATTTTGACTTTTCAGTAAATTCCTTGTTCTAGTATTTATTTTACCCAGTAACTCATGGAAAATTATTTGAGAATTTAATATATTTCTCAAGGCTAGACAAATATGCATACATAGATACAAATATACAAATGGCTGAATATTAAGTAAGGATAATAAATGATTGTAGTTTTTATGTTACTACAACTATTCTCATCTTGTAAGCAATAATTCTTAAGGACTTCTTCTGGACTGTTTTAATTTTTTTAATCAAGTATGACTAATAAGTATTCCAAATAACAGATGCATACTCTAATATAGATCTAAAAAAATGTACAGTACAGCAGTTTTAAAATTCCAGTAGAAAACGCCTTGTCCACTCTTGAACTAAACCCCAACATCTTCATTGCTTGAAATGATGGTGATATGGTTCTGAAAGTTTATTTTAGTATTGAGTGTAACACCAAGATCCTTAATTTGACTTTGAATGATATATATTTGCATTTATTAATGTTAAGATAATGTTTATGTTTGACTGAAGCAGCGTACTGTCCATTCAATTGCGTATTATTTTGAATTATTTAATATCATCAGTATATAGTAACATGTGAGAATAATTTATTTGGTTTACAATGTCATTAAAATAAAATAGAAAAAATTAGGCCAAGTGGAATACTTAAGGCACCCCTGAAGTAGCAGCAAATTCATTAGATAGCACTTCATTAATTTTCGCACAATGTTTCCTATCTGAAATAAAGCTATCTATGCAGTTCACAATATCACCATTAAGACGAAGTTTATTTATTAAGATCTTATGACTCAACCTATCGAAAGCTTTGGAGAAATGGGGTATAAATCACATCAACTTGATATTAGTTCTCCAAAGCTTCCAACATAAAAGATTCCAATAGAATCACATTGGTCGATGTAGACTTTCCTCTCTGAAACCCATGCTGCTGCTCTGTGAAAATATTAATAACTAACCATTGCAGTTGTTGCTATAGAAGACAGTATTTTAGGAATCACCGATTGTATGTAAACTCTCCTTTAAACTGTGCTTGACTATGCTTTATTGCCAAATACTATATGATCACATCCGGTTTTTGGTGTTTACTTTAGATCATAGGACATCACACTTGTTACTTAATATATTTCTCGCAGTGTACCATATGGTTCTTAGAGTAATAACCGAGTGATTAGTGCTATTATTATTTAGTCTAATAAATATTTTTGACATTCAATTAGATAAATATATCACACCCTGTTCACGCAGAGCACCGATCGAGAGAAATGAAGCACTTGATGTTTTGTATATTACTGCACTTTACTTATAATTGGGTTAGTTGTTTGCCGAATTTGCTGGTATGTAATTCGTTTTACCTGACGATACATCTTAGCGATGTCGGTGGTAATAATATATTACTAACACCGCATTCTTACTGTAATACAACTAGAATCACATTTTACTTAGAGACCATCAAAATAGCGTGATGACCTGTAGAACCTTGACGTTGGTGAAAGGGCTTGAGTGGTCCTATGATTGTTGGGGCGAGAACCGGCTGTTCAGTCAAGGGGAGGCCCCTCCGTACTGAACGGATAGCCGGGATGCAGACTGACATGAGGATCCAGACGAATAACAGGTCAACCGCGCATCGTTGTGGCCGCGATGAGGGGATGTGCACAAGGCTACCCGCGTGTTTGGGCCGTGCGTGGAGACCCGTAAGGGAGGACAAAGGGAACCTGGTGGCTGAGTCGCCTTCGTGATGCGTCACGTACGGCGGCAACACTCCACTTTGGCCCTGAGTTCTCCCTAAAGGGGCGGTCGGAACTAACCCACTCCGACCAATCGGCTGCGTTGTAAGGTCAGACTTACGACAGGGTGAGCCCCTGGGGGCGGAGGGGCGCTCAACGGACCCAGCACATGTGCCAGGCACCCGTTCGAGTGCAGCCCGTCCTTGGTGACTATATTCCTTTGGTAGCCCTGGCGACTACGAAAAAGACAACAAATGTGGGTGAGTCCTTGGATTCCCCGCAACAAACAGTGGCTGCGGGAGGATCAATTGATCCACCCGTCACCACAAAAGAAGCCGGCCCACAGAAGCAACCCCCAAAAAGGAAGCGCATTTGTGGAACCGAGCTAAAGCGCAGAAGAAAGGCCCGGAAGGCATTGGCTGCTGCAAAGACAGCTGAAGTCCCCAAGACCCCTTCTGGTAAAGAAGTGCGCCCCCCAGGACAGGCTGGCAACCCAATGCCCAAAGACAAAGGGTTGCTGCCGACTGGCAGCGCACAGAAAAAGAGAAATCTATCCGCTGCCTCTGAGTCATCACCCGGTCAGCCCAGGAAGGTGGTAAAAAAGGCAGACGGGATATCCGCCAGGAAAAATGCTCTAGGCACCTACGAGTAGCCATTATAGACCAAAACAACCCCTTGGGCAAAATCACCAAGAAACAGGTAGCAATGGTCGAAAAAGCAATGCTTCAGGAGCTGGACAAATTGCTCAACTCCTCAGACCACATCCCTACATTTCAGGAATGGGCACACTCAGGAGAGATACTACGTATCACCTGCGATAATGAGCCCGCCCTGAAATAGCTCAAGGACGTGGTCCCCCGCCTACCACCACTGTGGGAAGGGGCCAAACTGACTGTCGTCCAGGTCGACCACCTGCCAACGCTGACGAAAACTCGTCTGTGGACCTCACGGAAGGGACACGTATGACCTGGGGAATCAAAAGCTTCTCACCATTTAAAGCGCCAGGTTTGGACGGTATATTCCCGGCCCTCCTCCAATGGGGGCTGGACATATTATCAGCCCACCTAGCCAAAATCTTCAGGGCATGTATTGCGTTCAGATACATCCCTCTAGCATGGAGAAAAGTAAAAGTTATCTTCATACCGAAACCTGGTTGTATAGATTATACACTAGCCAAATCACACCGCCCAATTAGTCTAACGTCATTTCTCCTGAAAACGTTAGAGAAATTGTGTGAAAGATTAATTCGCGAGACAGCTTTGATTACGAATCCAATCCACGCTAACCAACATGCATACACTCAGGGGAGATCAACGGAGTCGGCTCTGCACACTGTTGTAGACCGAATCGAAAGATCTCTAGACAACAAAATGTCCACCTTGGGCGTGTTTATTGATATAGAAGGTGATTTCGATAAAACGACCTTCAGAAAAATGGGAACTGCTCTCTCCACGCATGGTGTGAACCTCACAGTTAGTGGATGGATCAAAAGCATGCTGGCGAATAGGGCAGTCACAGCAAATGTAGGAAACACCACTGTCAGATAGATCGTTGCTAAAGGCTGCCCACAGGGTGGAGTACTCTCTCCACTCCTGTGGAACATAATTTTTGACAGCCTACTGCGGCGACTTAACGACAATGGCTTCCACACTATAGGATATGCAGATGACATAACCATCCTGCTAACAGGCAGATTTGATTTGAATAATTGAACACTGGTGTAACGACCAGTCTCCGACCCGTCAAAGACTGAAATCATCCTCTTCACAAAGAAAAGGAAACTAGGTAAGCTAAAGCTTCCTAAGCTCCTCAACACCCAGTTGACATTGTCGTCGGAAGTCAAATACCTGGGAGTGATCCTCGACGGCAAGCTGACGTGGGAACCACATCTCAAAATGAAATGTAAAAAAGCATGCTTATCCCTCTGACAATGCCGGAGGGCTGTGGGGCAGAAATGGGGGCACTCTTCCAAGGTAGCACTTTGGCTGTACGCAGCGGTAGTAAGACCAATGCTAATCTATGGAGCTCTGGTTTGATGGCCCAGAGCCAGGCAGAAAACCTCAGCAAAGCAGCTTTCTCAGTTGCAAAGGATAACATGCCTCAGCACGACCGGAGCAATGCGAACAACACCCACTGCAGGATTGGAAGCAATGCTCTGCCTTCCACCTCTCGACTTATACGTAGAGGAGATGGCCACGGCGGCAGCAGCAATGCGCAGGCCAAAACTCTGTTGGGCTCTGGTACAAAGGAGGCAGGGCTGGCAGACACTGTCACCTTTTAGAGGAGGCTGTCAAGAAGACACCCTTCCTTGGAAGAAAGACAGACAATTTGCCACCCTGCTACGTCTACAATAGACCCTATAGTGTATCGATAAAAAGAGGAACGGGGAGTGAAGAGGGTGGGGAAACCCTCCAAATTTACACCGATGGTTCTAAAACCAAAAGAGGATCCGGGGCGGGAATTTACTCGCAACAAATGGACCTCTCATTAGCTATACCCCTAGAGAAGCACACAATTACTCTGCAAGCAGAGATCGTTGGCATCATCCAAGGGGCGAAAGAAATCCTACACCGTGACATCCGTGATAGGAACATCCAAATCCTTACAGACAGTAGGGCAGCAATACTAGCAGTGGGTGGTCACAAGATCACCTCAACACTAGTAAAGGAATGTCACAACACCCTTAAACAAGCAGCACAATCAAACAGTATTGAGCTGCGCTGGGTCAAGGGACACAATAATGAAGAAGGCAACAGCAAGGCAGACGAGTTGGCGCGAGCTGAATCGGTTCTCAGTGATACTACGGACGGACCCCCGATCGTGCCAACACCGAAATGTCTCACTGACAGCCTCAAACAGAATACTTTCAAGATGCTAAAACAACGTTGGGACAACACCTCAGGCTGCAGACAGGCCAAGGAAGCAATACGTTCACCCAATCTGAAATAGCTGAATATTATTTGAGACTATCCCAGGGGAATCTGCGTCTTATCACAGGTATCCTTACGGGTCACTGTCAGCTAAGGAAACACTTGTTTACTATGGGACTGGTGGAAACCCCTATATGTAGAGCATGTGAAGAAGAGGACGAGACAGTGGAACATGTGTTAACCACCTCCCCGGCTCTCGTCCACCTTAGAGAGTCCATGCTAGGGGAGCTCTGGCCGAACATGGCCAACATAAGGCACAACCCTTCAAGCGTCATGCTGTCCTTTGCTTGCCACCTTGGGTGATAGAACAACGCAGGGCTGTCCCAGTCAAGAGGGCACAACGGGCCTAATGAGGCCTAAGTGCTCTGGTCAATGAGGTCAATGATTTGATCACCCTTTGCAAACTGAATCCAGATCCAGATCCAGATCGTGAATGGAACTCTTATACTGATGGAAACTGATGCAATGAAGGCAACTGACACTTACGTGATTAAGCTATTTTATTTAAGCACGTAGTAATGAAGTTACTATATGCCACATATTATATCTCCGATGACTTCACTTATATATATTACCTACATATATTCCTCTAGGAACGCGCGATAGCCAATCTAGATATCAGGCAAATTGACAAGCTAGCGCTCAAGAGCAAAATTTTCCATATTGCTTATTCACTTAATCGCCTTTACATCAGGGAACCTTCATAAAGAGAAAAGCCACTTTAATGTCATAATAATGTCCGCTGCCGATTAATAAATCAAAATCGCGAGGTTCGTAAAATTCAAGATCTGATTACTATATATGTGAAGAATAAAATTGCTTAAAGCGTGAAGAAATTCACTCGGTTAGGATCTTGATAACCAGAACACTGATAGATATCTTAAACCTAGTCACATATGAACCGGTTTTTGTATTGACAACGTAATTCATTGTCTTTGTTTTCCCAACTATTGCATACATGAAGGGTCCAATGCAAGAAACAACACAAGTCCACTGTTATAAAATTTACAGGAAATGAAAAGAATGTTTAAATCATTGTATAACAATTAATAAATAACTTTGAATATAGCAAGTTATAGACACAGCCACACATAACGTATATATCAATTTTAGTTAATTTTGAATTTATAGTTTTAGAGTTATTTAAAAAAAATGATGGACTTAACCAGTTCTTGTACAGTTTTTTAATAACAAAAATTTAAAAAGTCACACAAAGTGGAAATCTACAAGAACATTTAATTTATCAGAACCGCATAAAATTAACATGAATATACAAAATTAGAAAATATTATAGTTGCATATTTTAGTTTTGTGGTTCAGTCGTCATCAGACACAGGCGATTGAAGTTCCTACGATTGAAAAGCTCTGTGGTACCTCTCGATGTCATCATAGAACCACATATCAGCCTTTGGTACGTAGTTATGGCCTAAAATCATAACATGTTCAAATTTCTTCTTTTTTAAAAGTCGTTTCCCTGTGCATAGCTTTTCGTCGCTACTTGGTAATGTTAGTGGCTCCAAAACCCTCCTGCTCAGGATACTAAAATCTTGAAATACTGGAAATAATACACGTTCACTGAATTGTAGTACTGTTATAGTTTTTTGTTGTTCGTAACACATTATTCTGTATTTCGATATCGTTAACTTTGGATTTCAATGTGCCCAAAGCTGCGGTCGCAGGGCAGAAAGCTATGCCCCGGTTCAGGGTACCTGTGCTGTATCATTCGTAATCTTTTACTTTCAACTAGAGTGTAGAAAAACTGAGTGAGGACATAGTTTTTCTTCTGCGAGTAGCAGTTGTCAGAGAAAATGTACAAATTAGTGATATTTGATGCTAAGTGTGTGTTAGTAAAATGCAGTAAGATACTTGCTACCTCATTTCGTCCTTTGCCTCCTAACGTTTTGTCAAAAACATAAAAAAAGCTTTGCCCTGTACTCCCAACATGAATACAAAAATTGTATATCCATACCTGACTTTTATAGAACAAGTCCCCACTCGGAGATACTGGTAACATCAGGTTCTGTTGAAAATCAAAAGATATAACTTTAATATTGGGATCACGTTTTGATAATGCTGTCTTATCTTTTATATCAGCATAAAATGTATCCTCTTTGTTACATGCAGATTTCTATCGCGTTGTAGTGTTCGTAGTTCTTCGTCAGACTCGGCAGCATTGATTTTCTTCTTCAACTTATCACACTTTTGACTGGTGTCAGATTTCGGGTTTCCAAAGGATATTTTATATTTCACTGAAAAAATTTCTGAAGTACTCGTATTTTACCAAGGGATTACATGGTTTGCTTTGAAGATGTCTAAAGTGTATGTGTTGCTGCAAGCGATCAAGTCGGCTCTTGGTAATTGCATGTAAATGCTGTCTTGCAAACTTTCAGAGTCGTGCCTTCATGACGAACCTACAATTTATTGTTAAACTTAATTAAACAGAACAAGAAGCAAAAGTAATACGTTATTTACCTGATAAATATACGAAAAATATTTGTCATGCTTTTCTCCTGAACGAGGCCTTTTTCGTTCTACAGGTTCACTATGAAGAAGGCATAAAAATCTCTGAAAATTTTAGCACAGCCTATCGCACCAATTTTATCAAAGCACTGCATATTACAGCTGCAGCTATTTCCAAGAACTTTCTCTTGTGTTAATTTTTCAGCCGTATTTATATAACTTTCGCCCCTAGTTCGCTTTTGCTTGCGAATGTTTCTTTTCCAGATTGACTTACGTAGGAAGCACTTTTTACCTGGTTGTGCCAGTTTTGTTTAACCTGCAGAAGTGCCAGTGCCTGCTTCTTCCAAATGTACAGAATGATCTGAATCCTCATTAGTTCCAAACTCCGCAAAACCTTCTTCGGACAAACCATCTTCTTGAGTTTCATTTATGTTTATAATTTTTTGGTAAAAACTCATCGCCACTAGACTGAAATACATTTTCTTCTGAACTAGATGACATAGTGGGAACAGTAATTGTTTTTTTAACAAAGTTAGGTAAACACAACTTGTAAAAGTACAGTAATAATTTTTACAGAATAAGTGTACTGCCAAACGTTTGCAAACCAACTTTTGAGTGCAAGAACAGGTTAAGTCCAGGACTTGGCTTATTATTGCACAGTATGAAAAAGTAGGCCATCTATTAATCACTGCTGTAATGCGTAGTGCATAACTTAGAGACCCGGTTCTTGGATTGGTTTCAAATGCTCTAAAACTGCAACAATCAACCACCAACTAATTTTTGCCCAAAAGTGGACTTGGCTGGTTCTTGCATCGGACCCTTCAAATATAAGTGTTAATGGGTCGCAGTGCTAGTCGTTTAGCACATGATTCGGTGATAAGATTATCCTGTGAATCAGTAGCCACGATCTCTATCGTACTTCTTGTTATTTCATATGGAAGTCTGGAATAATAAATTTACACATTGATAGCAGCATTTTGGACGATATATATATGCAAAATACAGATGTAGATGAACCAATTATATTAACAGGTGTAGCTGATGCAATAGATTCCAGCAAGTTTAAATTTTGTGTTAGATGTAATATTGTGAGATTTCGCTTATTGCATACTCGACATGCTCTGACACACTCATTTTTGTGATATTTGCATTTATAAATCCTGATTCCCGTTACATAAACTCTATTTTTATTCAACGATATTTGTACTCCCGAAGTTTGTGATATCACAGGTGTATTTATATGATTTTGATCTTGGCCAAGTCTTGATAGAAGTACTTCCATATACTTGGTTTTGAATGTTGGACTTAATTTGATGTAGGAAGGTCGATTAACTTAATAAAATAATCTTAAATCTGTAGAGCATATTTAATGATTTTCTTACATAAAAATAAGAACGATTTGATTAAAACAAACATGTAAAAAATCTGAACGTCACACACACACACAAATTTCGACCCAAAATAGACATATGACGCAGTAAAAAAACTAATCGGCATTACACAACGATACAAAAACTCATACACACATTATTGCAAGTATTACAGGGAGTTAAGTTTTATACTCAATATAGTATGGAGGATTTAATTCTGCGGGTTAATCATCGATTAAGATATTACTATAAATGTGCTATCATTGTGTGGATCTAGTGAAATATTTAGACAACAGATGTCACCTTTATGGTAATATCTTAATAGATGTAATATGAATGAACTTGCTATTAACAAATCAAATCTAAAATAGATTATAAATAAAATTATGTTAGAAGGACAATATTTCTCTGGTAAGCAATTAAATGCAATATTAGTAATAAATTGCCCTTTTCACATGAAATATACAAGTAAAAAATATGATATTAACAATTAGCCAAATCAATTAAATAAATTAAAGTAGAGGTACAAATGGATAATACAAGTGATGAATTATAAAGAAATTAACTACAAATTTACAGAAAGGTCAAGATTCAATTTAAAATACAAGACAGAGAAAATTATTTTCACGAAAATATAAAGAAGTAGATAATAAGAGAATATTATTTTTTAAGTTATGGTATTCAAGTTAATTTTTGAGAATAACGATGAAGTAGAGATGAAATTAATGAAGTCAGCAATAAAAAAACATAAGACAGAGATAAGCAATGAGCCTGACGTAAGACTTCTAAATCCAAAAGTTTAATTTCATAGCTGCACTTTATGACCAAGATCTATAAACTCCAACTCCTAATTATCATCTCTTGATCCTTATTAAGCACCTACCAGCGAAACGTTTTGTCTAATTAAAACTTTTGTATAGGCCAGTCATAAAGTGCATCATGGATTAGAAACCAGTAAACACCAATATATATATTTTTAAAATTAATAAGTGTTTATTAATTGAAGAACTTACCAACGTAATATGAATGCTATTCAGTAAATACACGTGGTATGATTATTTCAAGAAACGTATTGTTTTAAGGACTGCTTATTTATTTGTTCCTTTTTTACAAGTGTTCATTGACTCTTCTATTTACAAGTAGAATTCCACTTCTCCTTTTAGATGCCTATTTAAAGTTTATTGAGAGTAATATGGCAACAAAAACTTCTTATACTATACAGAATGTTTGTGCCAAGACAGTTTCTCCCTTAAAACCATTTTTTATAGGGCAATGTCGTCTTTATTGAAGTCAACAAATATGCAATTAGGGCCTTAAGTGCCCCAATATCCTTTTGAATTGTACGGCTAATGAGGTTCGTCGTGGTGCATATCAGAAAGACCTTCGCTTCGCTGATTGATGTTATCATTAACCTTTTTTTTTTGTTAGCGGTCGTCGTTTGGTGGGCCGTGGCGTGAGGTTGAATAAAATATTAAGGCCGTACTGTAATAAAAAAAAGGAGCACCGCATAAGGAAATATTTGATTACAGCTATAATAGAACACCGCGGACACATAATGTATTATTAACTTGTGGGGGCGGTTTCTCATCACTAGAGATGTGTAATTTATTTTCGTGCCCCCGGCACTGATTTTATGTGTGAGTGTGTGTGTCTTTTTTTGGTAGATGCGTAGTAGAAGCAGTGGCGGCGCTCCCCATATTAATCATACGTCGGTGATAAATGACGTGTTAAATACTGCGTCCCGCAAGATAGTATCTGCGAGAGGGTATCGCTGACAGTCCCTTTTAATCAAATAACCGCCAATGATCGCATCAGTCACTGTCGCGCGTGCGATTGCCGCGGCCCTTAATCCTTATCAGTCGTCCGCTTCATTGGACAGGTCAGCCCAGGTTTCCTCCGGCCCACTAGATTAGGGCCTGTCCATAAATCAAACTAATGCAGCGTCTCCCGGCCCTAAGGAAAACTCGAATCGTTCGATTCGGATCGAATCTGATTGTAAGAACGACCGACACACATATCTGCATGTCTGCTATACAACCATGTCGTCGATAACTTTCCATTTCGATATGTGCGATCCAGTCTTGATTGACAACCACTTAGTGGGGGAGAAAAATAACACACTCGCAGGAACACGAGCATCCATTACCAGATATGAATATTTGCTGACCCCGAGCATTATATATCATCGCAGGGACGCTTGCTATTGATTTATACTCTTCGGACGACACACTTCGACTAACAAATTATCGACAAGAAAATCAGCTCATACTCAATTTGATAGTGGATTCGATGGAAACCACTAATGGAAAAAGTAATATATATAGACAGGCTCCCTAAGTCACTATTAATTTTTAATACGAAATACAAAAATTAGTACGTTGAATTTGAAGATAAGTTTCTAGTAGGAATGCAAATAAAAGCGTTGTTTGCAGTATAAAATGGTAAGGTCTACTGTATTCAAAAATTCTACTATGACTTCAAAAGCACTTCGTCCATATTACTGTACACTTCACAGCTGCTGCATCTATTATAAAGATTTTATAAAACAGAAAACTTTATAGAAGCAAGCATATAAGGCATTACTGTACTGCTGCTAGTATATTTACAGAAAAATAATTAAGTTACATGAAATGTATACACCTTAAAACTTCACTACCTTCGAAATAGTCTAGCATAAATTCATTAAAAGTTGCCGAGAGACATTTTCTAAACCCGAATTATTGAGGGCTTAATAAGTTAAACAACCTTATAATACTCAGTTATTTGCATAATATTTTTAAAATTTTTAGCAAAGACAAGTACTGGTGATATAGACCTGAAATTATCTCGTTTGTCTGTAATACATTTTTATATGTATCGGAATTACATTGTTTCATGTATACTAAGATTACTTAAATTTCTTTGAGGTACGATAATTATTTCATATACCGCTTTTACTACATCAATACATCTTCCAAATACCCTACTTTTACTATTCTTAAGACTCCTGATAACTTTCTGAACTGTTGTAACTTGAGAAAATCGTATCCATTAGAACTGAGGGTATTTTGCATCATAAGTAAAGTAGGTCTTCGTTTAGAATCAATAATATCCCAAATCGTCATTTTAAATTTTGCATTTATGAAATAATGGTTATTGGATTGGCACAAAGACGTTTCAACTTCTACCTATACAATGCTCTGTATCTAGTACTAGATCAAGATTATTCCATTTATTCTTCACTAATCAAATTTAAAGCTATTCCACATTTGTTTTAATTTATTGTTAAAAATTAAAGAATTGGTTTTATTGTTTGTTTCGGAAAAAACATGTTTTTCTTAAAGTCACAAATTCCTCTGTGATCAGAAATACCACTCAAAAAAGGTTTAACCACGGAATAATTAGAACTGGATATAATTCAGGTTTCTTGTGAGAAAATTTACAAAACGTTTAAAACCGTAGCTTCTTACAAACTCAATAAGTAAGTCTTTTTTGGGGTTCCTACTATTGAAATGGACGTTTAGGTCTCCACTTAAATATATAGTCGTGTTTGTGCGACAAATGCTGTGCAACATTCTAGATAAAATATACAAAAACTGGTTAAAATGCCCTTCAGGAGAATGACAACAACAATTACTATCGTGTTTTTTTTTTAATTAAAATGTCAGCATTTTACAGTCTGATTTAATAACGAATCTTGTTTAGCACTTAGCACTTTCTAGACTCGCAATATAAGTTTATGAATGTCAACAAAGGTCTTTATTTATTTTTTTTTAAATCTCGTCCAGAGTCGTCTGTAATTCATGATTAATATTTTTTTTATTTTAATTGGTTTAGTCAGCTATTTCTGCATTTTTATTTCAATTTATGAAATATAGTTTCTCTCTTGCTGACAGTTAAAAATTCTAAGAAAAAAAGGTATTTGCTATTAAATTTTCATAAAAGAAAGCAACAAACATGTAGAACCATTGTATAAGACATATTAGTTTTTTAAAAGAATGTTGGAGCAATGAAAGTCGCCATTTCTGCTAATGGAAATATAAGGCAAGTATCTCATTTTTATGATGATACATCCAGAAATAATTTTTTCATTCCCGAAGCTGCTGCAACGGCAAATGGATGCAACATAGTTGTAAGTACCTACATAATAACTGCGTGGAGATATATAAGTTTTTGCAAAAAAATATTATATTATATATAGGGAAAGTAATAAGTTTATTGTTCGAGCCGGTTTGTGAAAATGTTGCGTCGGCGACTTCTGACAAACAAATAGTTATAAACCATTTAGAATTGATTAATCGACATAGCAATAATGGTATGTCTGGTTTTTCGAAAATTAAAAAGAAGCAACCATTTGCTTTGAAGCTTTTGTTAGATTTGGCTCATATTGATAAACCCATATAATTGCTTGCTGTCTTATTTTAGACTCAGACACACATATCCATGTTTTTTCAATTATTATGATATCTTATATATATTTTAATCGTTTTTCCTCAGAATTTTTTTAGACCAATTGATTGTTCAATTATGTGGAATCTAATAAACTTATTTGTAAGCAATGTTTTTTGGAACAACAATCGTTTGTAGATGACCTTCAGAAAATTCATCATTACATGATATGCAGTCACGATTGAATTCCGTATAATTGTTAACGGTGGGCGCGGAAGACATCCTGGTGATGGACTGGCAAGGAAGTAGCACCGCGGTACTCTCTGGAACCAACACGCGCTGGAGGCGGTACAGGGGTCCCTGGCGAGGCTCACCATCGATTAACAGCCGCAGGCTTCGATTAAACAGTTTCCCGTAAGTGCTACTTGCTTGAGCTTCCACGCCACGCCAACAAATGGGCACGGGCTAGCTCTGAAACAAAATAAAAGAACAGTGGAAAAAAAGTGTTAATTAAACATGGGTCGGAGAAGAAAAAAATATATTACAAAAGAGAGACACAGTTATATACAATACCGGAACCGACCAAGCTGACCGCCGCTGCTGATTGCAGACGACTGGCAAAGAGCGAAGATCTTTCTTTTATCTTCTATACCGCGGCTGTATTCCGGTCACGTAGGCATAATAATCTTCATTCGCCGAAAAGGGTCCGTTCTATTATTCTGCACTGGCAGCTGCGCATTTTCTAAAATTATCTCTTTTGGAATTCAATAATGCGGAATTTATGCAAGTTATTAATAGGAGCAATGGATAGGTCATAAAATGGATTAAAATATAATTACGCATTTGTTACGACGTTCAGGTAAACTGAACGCCGGTAACAATACAGGATATTTCTGTGACTCAAGGAATAAAATTAACCACATATACTAGTGTGAAAATGGTAACGATACGTAAAAGGAATTATTATAAAAGTTTTCAAATGACCAAGATACAGGCCATCAAAGTTAAGAAATTTTAACACATTTTTCTGAATATTTTCAATACCGCTCGTGGTAGAGTGCGGCAATTTAGTACAGCCTAAACTAACATCAAGCAAATTCTTTCGGCAATTCGTCACTTCGATCGGACCAAGGGAACGATACTATACGGGGTATTCCTAAAATTTGTATGCTCAGAACTTTTTTGTTTGCTCGTAAATATACATTTATGTTTGCACATTGTATTTTAGAAACTTTTATCACTCTATCTATCCACAATTTATCGTTAGTAAAAGTAAATTTTACTTAAAGGAAAATTTAACTTTTTGTTTAAACGACATAGGCAAGTTGACAGCTCAATTCGCTTTTTTAATTGTCATCGCTGACTCAGATTTTTCTGAGGATTTTTGAATTTTTGTTTGTTGCGATTGAAATCAGAGACTAGCACTTTTGCTTAGTGGTAAAAGTTTATAAAATAAATTTTCTATTAAAATGTGGAAAAATAAATGTAGATTTACAAGTAAACAAAAAAGTTTTGAGCAAACAAATTTTAGGAACACCCTGTATAGCATAGTTCCCGCGGTCCGATCAAAGTGACAAAGTGTCTAAAGAATTTACTTGATATTATTTTAGGCTGTACCAAATTGCAGCACTCTACTATGAACGGTATTAAAAATATTTAGTTTAAATTTCTCAACTTTGATGGACTGTATCTTGGTTATTTGAAGACTTTTATAATAATTTTTTTTACGAATCATCATAATTTTCACTCTTGTATATGTAGTTAATTTTATTTCCCTAATCACAGAGTCTAATGTTTTTTTACTGTGCCTTATCGCAGAGATGTAGCCTGTCCGTTGGATCTTCCGTCGTACGTCACAAACTATCGCTTCAAAAAACGACGAAAGTTTCACAGTGCGTTCTTTTTCTAACGCATTTGGATTTCTTTATCAGACTGAATGTTTTTGTGTCGTTTCTCGAAGCGATATTTTGTGACGTAGAACAGAAGATCCAACGGATGGACTATAAATTCATGCACTGTTGTTGAGATAATCGACGTCGAAAGTAATAAAATGTAATGAGCGGAAATGTACAAGAATTAATTATATCTGCTGGACGACATCGTTTCTTCACTGTAGGCTATACAAATAGTGCATTGACATTAACACGTTTTGAGTAAATCTATGAACACAAATTAGAAATTAGGGACGTCCTTTATCGTGTTAGGCAGCACCTAGATCATTTCATTTTCGAAATACAATTTAAAAAGTAAACTATTACCGGGATGCCAATTATAAAGGTTTTTATAAAGGCATATAAGACACTGTTTCTGAAATGTGCATGTTTAATTAATTTTATTTATTAAATGCGGGAGCTGACCGCTTCGTTATAGGAAAATACTATCTATTATCTAACTGACGGGTAGTAACTTGGCAAGTAAATGTTTGTCTAAGTCATACAAAAGTCATAACAAAAAATCTAATCTAATTTTCCAAGTAAATTTATCGATTAGTTATTTTTTTTAGTAAAACAGTAAATATCTGTGAAACAAAATTTAATAAGTTAAGGGTATTTCCGGTTAAACCAGAAGTATATTAACAAAAAATGTAAATCAGATGCATTTTGCCCCATTGCATTTACCTGCAAAATTTAAAAGATACCGTCCGTTTAGTTTTAAAGATATTTACTTATCCCAACCCTGTATATCTGATATAACTCGATTTGTCCTATTTTCTTATTCAGATAATCTGACTCATTTTACTATTGTATATATGTAATGAATAGAAAATGTAGCTATTTAAGTACACATGTGATATTTACAAGCTCAGCTGTAAAAATTCAAATATAAAACTTCAATTTGAAATGATGTTATTGATTTTTTTATGTGACTATAATTATCCAAAGTATCTAAGCATTAAGATAATTGCTGAAATCCCACAAGTCCTACGTTTTTATTATTTTTTTCCTCTAACAACTTTGTATTCCATTACATATTATGTAAAATTAATATTTAGTTAACAACCTTAATGATAAGAGATTTAGAATGATTTTTCAAAAGCGTTATATGTATTTCTAGCAATTTATGAATATTAATTGTTTATAGCACAAACATATGTAAATTATATCATACCATATGTTTGTTATACTTATATTTATGTAACATCTCTTTTTAACTCTCGTTTTCAGTAACGTTTTCATGACTTTTAATTACAATAATATATAATAATTCCTTATGGTTCAAGGTGATCTATGAAATAAAATTAAATGCAATATAAAATAGAGTCAAACATTGATTAGACAGTAGTATCTATTAGACTAAACTTACTGTACTGCTCTTCGTGTTGGATCAGAGGTAGAAAGGGGCATGGTGGGATATAGAAGGCAACAGTTAAGACGTCGTGGCCAATGAATTGAGATGAGATAGCTAGTAGAAGCTGGATCCGATATATACGGCCGTAATCTCGGAGACATTACAGGGCCGATCCTTAATGTTCCTACTTTGATTCCTGCACACACGAGATGAGCCTTATCTGCTCGCTTATCTCCCACAACGCCCTCTCCCTCTATCTCCTTCTCACTTTCTCCCTTTTTCAATCCCCTATACACACACACACATTCCCAACGATAAAAACCATCCACTGTGTTGCTTCACTAATACCCCACTCATGCTCCACCCTTTATAAGTATGTGTGTGTTGCATTTCCCTCCTCTCCCCCTGATATCCCCTTTTCGTAATTACTTCCATCCAGATATAAAATGCCCTCTACCCCGTATCGAAAAAAAGGGCAGCCGTTATGTTAAATAAATTGCCTTATCGGGAAAAAGTGCTTCGACGCCGAAATCGGATGCCGCTGATAAAGCTGCAGATTTTTCATTCCATTATCTACGCGCCAGACATGTAAATTAAATCGAGGCATTACGGACGCCATCTGTTCTAAGGATTAGAAACGCTTTTCTTTCCGCCATCGTGTAGAAACTAGAAATACCGGAATGCAAAAACATCAACATTATATGTATATTATTAATTATACAATTCATATAATGTAGATTACTTTAGAAAAATGAACTTGCGTACATGGAATAATAATATTAATGAAAATAAAAAGCTGAAAAATTTGATATGCCTTTTAACAAGACAAATAAAACTTTTGCAGATAAAACTGTCTTAGGAATATACGGAATAAATTATCACTAAATTTACCATGAAAATATTGAATTAAGATAAATTACTAAACTAATTAGAAATATTATTTAATAACAAACTAATAATAAAAAATTGATAACTTGTATTACCTTACATAATACTTACATTTTGTAATATAATAGAAGTTATCATTTTTTTATTATTAGTTTATTATTAAATAATATTTTTAAATAGTTTAGTAATTAATCAATTTTATATATTTTAATAATTTATTATTGTCAAGCAAAATAAAAGTTAATATACAGAGAAATTAAAAAAAAAACAAGTTGATTATCTTTTATCAAAAACTGGACACAAGAAAAAAAAATCAGTTCAGTTCATGTTGATGTCTTTTATAAATGATTTAATTTAATATTTTATTCATAAAAATCGGCTCCAAAATAAACGAGATATATCACCAAACATTCGTCAGTCTCCCGGTATATTATTATCACTGGAAAAAATAATGTTACCGTTAGAATAAAACTTCATCTTCATTTTTTAAGAATTTAAAAAATACTTTGTTTATTTTTGTGTTGAAACATTTATCCTAACTATTACTTATTGGTAAATAAATGTAAAAAGACAAAATCATCCATAGTATGTATACGTATTTTAATTAATTAATTAAATTACAAGATGAGATGAGAATAAGCCATAACAGGTCATTAAATTTTTTGGACAGAAAAGGCATAATTTAATGTTTAAATTAATATGATTTGTTATCTCTGCTCTAAGTTGGTAACGTGCACATAATTACAGCAATAATCGATGTTACTAAAATGGGGTCGATAACATAAAAATATTTTTTTTAACTTTTATCACTCATGATGGTCCCTTTTAAAACTATTCGTTTAATAAACACGTTAGTTTGAAAAAAAATCTGCTTTCCTTCAGATGTCGACAAAAATGCAGTTCTAACTTAAACCAAATTGATTTATAATATAAGTCTTGACTATTTGTTTAAATTAGATTAGATTATTAAATTGACGAAGAAGGAGACACGATTACTTTGATTTTTTTTTGTATTACCATTTTTTATTTACTAAATAAAATTACAAAACAAAGTAATCATATCTCATTTTTCATTATATTCAAAAAAGAAAATTTCTCTACAAATTAAATTCATGATCAGATCTCAACATTTTTCAAAATGCAAAACGTCGCTCTTAGGCGCATACTAAATTCTCCTACATGTTATACGCAAATTAATCGGAACTTGTAAAATTTTCGAGCAAAGTACCCTTTTCAGAATACAATGCCTTGCCTGACCTCGTAATATTCTAATTAGTACTCAATTAGCCCCATCAAAATTGGACCATTGCAAACCTAAAATCTTAGATATAATTTCACCTAAGTTCCGACTAAAGAAGTCTTATGGCCTTGAACTAAAACCAAAAACGATCGTGAATAAGTACTTTTAGTTTATAGGAGTCACACCGAACTAAATCAGTATAACTAAAACTATGGCAAATTTCTACATGTAGGAAATATATTTTAGTAACATATTTTTCAGGATCTTTTTTAAATTGATTAATGTAAGTGTTTTGAGGTACAATGGAATATTGTTCTAAATTTTATATACATTATATGCAAAAAAAATTGTGTTTAGGCGGTGAGATAAGTCTCCGGAACCTCACATTAACATTGTGCGAAATATTATCCTATTGTAAAGGTAAGAAGCGGATTAGATATGGATAATGTTATTATAGAGAACATAACAATGCAAGCAACATCGGTCAGACATGTTAAGCCAATTCAATGTGGTTAGCTTATCAGAAATATGGTCAAATTTGCGGATTCCAAAAATTTGTTGAATAGAGTTTTTAATGTTTTTAATTCGATTTTTTGTGACTGAATCTAAACAAGAATTATATACATCGACAAAGTTAAAATAATACAAAACTAACGAATCGAGGAAGATTCTTTTGCTTTGTATTGATAAGATATACTTATTTGAGTAGATTATTTTCAAACCCTGATATGCCTAAGTTATACATTTGTGACGTGTGTTTTGAACCTCAGATTATTAACAATGACCAGTCCCAGATTACGCACCTCATCTACATAGGGTAAAGTATCATTATTTATTTTGATACATTGGAGACTTTTAGCTTCATCAATAATTTTACTAGGACCAAATAATATGTCAGATGATTTATTAGTATTTATTGTTAATGAGTGGTGTTGGGATATTTTAACTAGCTCAATTAGGTCGCATTAATGTTATTTTCAGCTATAAAAGTGTCATCAACATCAAATGAATAAAGTAGCTAAGAATTATCTGCATAAAAACTTGCGCTACAATATTTTAGACAGCTATTAAGACAGGATGTATAAATGCAAAATAATATTGGACCCAGAACGGAACCCTGAGGAACACCCGCAGTCTTTGGTAATACAATCAGAAAATATTTCATCAAATCTTACCATTTGCAAACAATCTAGAAATTATTTTCACAGTACTAAATCCTACATAATTTAACATTTAATACCATTCTGGTGACCTCAATTAAAGTATTGTAAATATGTACGTTACCAACTTACAGCAGAGAAAACGAATCATAATTAATAAAACATTATGAATGTTTTTCCCATCAAAACTAAATAAGCGCCTCCATAACATAGTTGCCTTGAGGAGTAAGGCTCAGGAGGTGGTCCAAGTGTTGCAAACATCTGGTTGCCCTCGACAAACTAGCATCATGCATGCAGATAGTATAGTTTCCGTGGGCAAATTTAAAATTATATTTCCAATAAAAGTTATAAACTAATTTGTTCTAATTTGTATAATTATCGTAACGAACCGATAGGTGTCAGTCAACTGAGAATAAAATTATGGAACAAAATAAGTATTTTAGTTTACACTGCGTAAAAGTAGCGCAACAAGTATCCAGTATATTGTCATTCTAGAGTCAAAATTTATAAAAAAAAATAGTGATGTTGCCATCATAGTACTTTCCCTACATTTTCTTTGAAAACTACGAATTTTACGCAAACAGTATATTTTTAATAACTTGCTCAATTTTAGATAGTTTACAATTACTTCTTAGAAAAATTTCATGTAACTCCTATAGTTTATTAGCAACAAACAATAAATGTCAAAATTATTTATTTTTAACTTTTTTTCTTGCAAATTAAGAACTTTATGAAAAACATATTATAATAAAACTTATTCAGTTTCTTATTCTCTTTAACTTTTTTTTGAGAGTTAATTCATAAAATTTAGAAAAGTATCGAGAAAAATATACATCCACTTCCGGTTTATTAATGTTCAACAAGAGCTTTTCAGTTCCAGTTTTTAACGATAAAACCTTAAGTTTAAAGTTTCATCACAATCTTTACACTTAGATTTACAAAAAAACTGCCTTGCTAAATGTCTTAGATGATATAATTTCTGTCTCTGATAAAACTGGATAAGTTCACTGATATTGCTAGACTATAGCAATGCTTTTTATAACACGGACAATGTTGGCGCTCTATTTATTTTAAGTCTGTGGTATTTATATTTATTTACATTGCTTACTTTTTTGTGAATTAAAATGCATTATTTTATATATGGAATTGTATTCATTTGATTAAGTTTAATTTGGCCAGTTGTTTTAAAATCCATGCATTTATTATTTTTTCTTCTACCGCAATACAGAATATATTGGCGACGAGGATTAGTATACAAAGTATCCAGTAGTAACATAAAATCGTACTATTTGGAATATGAGTGTAACAAGTGGAATTATTGGCTTATTAAAATAATTTAGCACGAGTGTTACGATTTTTCAGTTTTCAAAGTAAAACTGGAATAGTTTATAATCGCCAACAGTTTCGAAAGAGACGAAGTAAAAAAACTTGTTGTTGCTTAATTTACTTCATGAAAAAACGTATATTTTATAAAACGAGCAACAATTCAGTAAATTATTGAAGAAATTAGGAATATACTGTAGGCCAGTGCAAACATATTTTGCATCGAGGGGAACCTGTAGCAGATTGGCCGGGGGGAGTACGCAGCTTATCAGCAGATTCTGGATTCGGCGCAGAAATTGACATCCTGATTTGAGTTGTGTTTGTTATTGGAATGGGATCGGGACCGATTTTGAAACGACTTCTGGAAGTGGATCCGAATTGAAAGGACAATTCGGCTTCATTTGAAACTCACTCAGAACCGGGAAGCAACCTCAACTACGCAAGAAGCATCAGATAGACTAGGCATCAGGTGCGTAAAATCAGAACTACAGCATTTGCAATAAAGACGAACAATTTTTCTTCTAATTGTGATAAAAATGCGCAAAAATGAAAAAAGGTGAAGTGCTTAGTGTGCGGTCGTCATAATCATGAAACACGTGACTGTAAATATAAAAATTACAATTGTAATAATTGCGACGTTCGAGGGCATTTATCACCTATGTGTAAGAATAAGAATAAATACACTCGCTCCAATTTTTTTTTCAATATTAATTTATCTGAACAGACTTTACAACAATCGAATATTTTTTCAATGGAATTTGACGAATCTATTAAAGGCGATAATGAAAATGTTAAACCGTATTATTTAAAATTAAAAATAAATGATTTACACTTAAATTTTCAAATTGATACTGGCGCTGCACAATCGGTTATTTCAGAAAAAATATGTAAAAAAATATTTTAATATAATTAAACTGCAAGAAAATGATCTGTTATTTAAAGATTATGTCGGGTTTATATTTAAGCCAGTAGAAAATTAAAAAGTTTTTTATAACAATAAGCCCTACATTCTTGATATTTATGTTATAAAAAATGGTCCATTGATAGAAATGCGTTGAAATTATTTGAATTAAGTTTTTTCGGATATTTAAGCTATAAAATTAGCAAATACTAAAGAGAAAGATCTTTACTTTCTTAATAGTTTATGTAAGAAGTATGATTGCTTATTTAAATCAAAATCAGGGACTTTTAATCAAGGTAAGAAATTACTTTAAAAATAAAAACACGCTCAAATACTCAACTTAAATTTCATAAAGCAAGGCCCATCTTAGCATTAAAACCTAAAGTTGAAGCAGAAATTGAACGATTGGTTAAAAATGGGGTGCTCAAGCCAGTTGTATATTCCAACTGGAGCACACTAATCGTTTCCACTTTAAAATCAAATGGTGACGTAAGAATCTGCGGCGACTATAAAATAACAATTAACCCAGGTTTAGAGAATTTAGACTATGCTTTACCTCGAGTAGAATATATTTTTTTTTTCAAAAATAGAGAGAGGGCAACGTTTTTCTAAGATTGACTTATCGGAAGCAAGTTCTTTTAACGGAAGAATCTCGTGAATTGGTTACTATTGTGACTCATAAAGGCTATATATAATGCGCTTCGGTTCAATTTTGAAAAATTATATCAGTTATTAGCTGACATTCCCGGAGTAGTTTGTTTTTTAGATAATGTTCTAATTACCGGTAGAAACGATTCAGAACACTTACAGCGATTAGAATTAGTTTTTTAACGACTGCCTGAATCTGGCTTAAGCTTAAAAGTAGAAAAATGTAGTTTTATGGAAAAAATCAATTACCTACTTATCAATACTATATCTGAACGCAATAACGCTATTAACAGTTGCCCACAATCTAAAAATATCAGCGAGCTGAAATCTTTCTTGGGAATGACAAATTATTCTTGTAAATTTTTATGTGCACTGAGTTTCCAGCCGTTGTATAAATTATTGCATTTAAGAAAATAAAAAATATATTAATATCATCAGAAGTGTTGGTAACATTAACTGTTGATGCCTCTAATTCAGGAATTGGTGCTGTTATAATACATGTTTATAGTAACGGGGTGGGAAAAGCAATTGCGTATGCATCACCTCTTTTGCAAAAAGCGGAATTTGACATTAGCATTAGCCATTATTTTTGATGTAAAAAAATTCTACCAGTATTTATTTTGTAAAAATTTTATTTTATTTAAAGATCATCATTTTGCTTCAAAATGGGGTTTACCAATTATGGAAACTAGAAGATTGTAAAGATGGGCATACTTCTTGTCGTCATTTGGTTTCGATATTGAATATGTAACCACTAACGTGTGACTCTGAAACAGGTTATCAATTACACAAATCGTATTATTTAAACTTGATTAATGAAAAAATGCAAGGAAACACATGTTTGAATATGAATTAGGAATAATACACTTGTTTTGTTTCATATATTTACTATCAGTTTCCTGACACGTGTTTTGGTGATTTCTCGCCATTCGACGTCAAAAGCCTGTTCACAAGTATGCCCACAGAAGAATTGAAACAAATAATAAAGCATAAGTTAAAGACATCTAACTGCGAACACACCAACGAATTGCTAAATATTATAAACATGTGCATTGACCAAAATTACTTTACATTTAACACTAGCTACAAAAAGGAGGACTAGCGATGGGATTACCATTATCCCCACTGATGGCGGAAATCTTCATGACCCACTTTGAAGAACAACTTTTTAACGGCAGGTCCATATTCAAAAAACAAATACAACTTTGGTGCAGATACGTAGACAACATATTCTGCATATGGACAGGGTCACACAGACAACTAGATCAGTTTCTTAAAGAACTTAACCAGATAAACCAGAGCATCCAATTCACGATGGGAAAGGAAATCGACCATAGCATAAATTTTCTACACCTAACCGTAAGAAATAATAACAACCGTATTACATATAAGATCTACAGGAAGCCTACCACCACTGATGTTATTGTCTCGAATGACTCCAGTCAATCCACCGCAATCAAATTGGCAGCTCTCAACTCACATATACACAGGCTTATAAACATACCACTAAACAAATAAGACTTCAACCAAGAATATAATACAATAGTAGAAATTGCAAACAAAGAAAACACAGTCAAAAAGATACTAAAGAAAAAACAAAAACACATAATTACTAAATTAATATACAACAGAAAACCCAACGAAAAAGAAACCAGAAAATACTGCGCTCTCAAATACATCAAAAACACCAGTAACAAAATTAGTAAACATCTAAAACAACTTAACATCACACCCATACAAGTAAATAAAAATAACCTAGGAAAGGCCATAATCAATAACAAATTAAATAACCATAATAAATTAACAAACAGTGGACTGTACAAGCTAGATTGTCAACAATGCAACTATATACATAGGGCAAACAGGCAGAAATTTTCACACGAGACTTAGAGAACAGAGGAAATCCATTGAAAACAAGAACCTCCTGACTGGCATTTCGGAACATTGTACTATTAACCAACATATGATAGAAAAAATTACACCACTCCGCAACTGTACAAAAGGATTAAGACTTAATATATTAGAAGTATTAGAGATTAAATGAGCGACATAATTCGGGAAAAATATAATTAACAATCAACTGGAAATCTCGGCAGGTACCAATCTCATAATATCTGGAGCCCTATTAGAAGTAACCGACTAATTATAATCCTATTGTCTTAAACGACGCGCATATTGTAACCCCATGTATATATATCGGTGAACACTTCTGTATTCCTTAGATTAATTTTTATACTGGCAATCGCCGAAACTGATAGTAAATATATGAATCGTAACAAGTGCATTATTCCTAATTCCTGTCCAGTAAGTTATATGTTTCATCAAGAATGTAGCAAAGCAAGTATCAATCAAATTTTACCAATTTATGCAAATCAAATTTAACGAGAATCTGCCCGAGATGAAATAATTAGTAAAGTAATATATTATATTTTAAATGGATGACCTACTCATATTCCTAATAAAAATTTCAATAAAAATTTAAATATTAAATTAAATACTTTAAAAAAAGGAAGAGTTAATTGTTGAACAAGGTCTTATGTGGGGATACCGAGTAGTGTTGCCACATAAATTTCAGAAGTATGTATGTCCAGGTCTAGATAATGATATTGAAAAAATATGCAAAAATATATACCTAGTAAATCTGTGTTAAGTCGATGGCAGTGACATAATAAAGTGTGGTCCAGACTTCACATAGATTTCCTAGGACCTTTATTTAATAACTATTTTTTATTATTGACTCTACTTCAAAGGGAATAGAATGTTACCGTATGAAAACCATTACATCGGAGAAGATAATTGATAAGTTGCAAGAAGTCTTTTGTAGATTCGGATTGCCTGAATGTATTGTGTCAGATAACGGAGTACAATTTACTTACCGATGTTTTTAAAACATTCTGTAAACTTAACGGCATCACTCATTTAATTACTGCACCTTATCATCCATCTAGTAATGGAGCAGCCAAAATATGTGTTAAGTTAATAAGAAATTGTTTGCGGAAAGCAAATAGACGTAGCTTTGAATAGATTTTTATTAACATATCGCAAAACTTTTCACACTACTACAAATGGAAACATTTTACTAAGTAGTAAATTACGCTGTAGACTAAATGTATTTAAAAATATTGAACATTTTAAAGGAAAATCACTTATAATTTTTTTAAAGGGAAGCGGTAAGAGTGAGAGATTTTAGAAAAGATGACCAAAATGGACACTAGCTAACGTTATTGAATTATTAGGAAGTAAATATTATATAGAATGAATTTAATAGTAGTGTCTTCTTCTTCGTCAATTATGAATATCAGCAAGTGATTCTTGTCATTAAGGCAATATTTTTACCATTGCTGGCACCTATTTGTGTTCCAATATACATTAAACTATGTATGCATATATGTATGATATTGATGTATCACAATGTAATAGCTTCTACCATCAATCATACTTGTCGTTTTAATTTTCTAGTTATAGGAATCCTTTCTCATTTTTCTATAAAGATACTTCCACCTATTACTTTTCCCTTGTTTCACAGTATTTATGCTTTGATTTTAATAAGACAGCTCCAATTTCCTTATTATTTATATTAATATCCAAACCGAACTCTCTATCTTGTAATAGATAACTGAATACTGATGGGGTTGTACATTTTTGATTGTTTGAATCACCCGCAGATATTCTTTGTTCAACGAGTCTAAAGTAACATCCATCAATTCAAAAGAGCGTATAACTGCCCTTACTGAGTTGGCGATAATCAATTCAAATTTGCTATAAATAGGAATAGAATCAGATTTTTCTGCCGTAGTTCCTTCTTCATGTCACTGTTACAGTATTTTATGGTTTTTGTAAAGTATCAGTTCGAATATATATTAATAAAACTATATAAGTACTTTCAAAAATATATTGTAAGACCCTACAATTGTTTCGCCACACTGTGGTATTCTTCTTCTTCTTCGCCTGAAGAAGCCACAGTGTGGCGAAACTCATATAGTTTTATTCATATAATGTGAACATGAACTTTCAACATCTATCAGCCTCATCAATCAATTAGTTCGAATATAGTTTTAGTAGCACTAGTATTTAGTAATAGTTGGCCGAAACTTTGGTTGATGTAACCATCTATATCTATTGGTATAATTGTTTTTCTGGCTATATACTTATAAACCAACTTTTGCCGTATTAATTGCATACACGTCATCTGTATTTTCACATGCTGATATTTTTTGTTTGTGTAATGCGAAGAACGACCATTAAGGTGATATTATTTTTCTGAACGTTACACTGTTTCCCTAGTTAAGTGGAGAAACTACCGATAATCAGAGAACTAGATAGTTTTTTATTGAGACTTATGGCGACATGTTTTTCAATTGTATACCCTCAATTATCTATAAATTAAAAATATGCGAATACTATAAATGTGCGCATTGCAGTACACTTCTACAATAAGAAGATATCACGATAATTAAATTGTACTGAAATACTAACACTTTCTTCGCAAATTGGTTTTATTTACTAGATGTGAATTGTACTCGAAATGTACATCCAGTAAACAAAAACAATTTGTAAAAAAAATATATCAATACAATTTTACTACAATAATCTTAACGTAACTCAAGAAATGTATTTCTGCAAGATATCAAGGTGATTAAGGCACTATTATTTTGGTCTTATTCACTGTATTTGATCAAACGTGTCAAATTTATTTCATTCCTTTTTTACGTAATTTAAACTATTAAGATTTTTTTAAATTGTTCATTTAAACCGTTGAAAATAGCATAAAAAAACATTTTTCTATCATCAATAGTTTATATTTACAACATTAATTCTTGACTTATGATACTTTTTTAAATTTTTCTCATTACATCCATATAATTGAACGAAGATAAAAATAATTCCATAATTTATTATTTGATATCAAAATTTATCTGCATCTTAGCCACAAATTACTAAGAAAATTGAATGACTACAACTAGGAATAATGCAACTATATATATACCATATACTTTAGTTTGTATTATAATTAGCGTAGAAATTACATTAGATAATATAACCCTACACGCTATGTTTTACTTATAACGACGAAAAACATTTCCCAAGAGCTAAGTATGTAATTTAAATCAAGATTTTGCTCGTTGATATAATACGCAATGGATGTATGTAGTTTTCACATAAACTTAAAATACTGCTGCAATAATAATCTACCTACCTAACTAACTAGTTAAATAAATTTGAAATAATTTAACAAGGTCGTTATAAAAGCTTTATTCCTATATCAGTATGGGAAAAATATGAATAACTAAATTAATAAATATTGAATGTTTTATCATGTCATGCTGCAATTTAAAACACGTAACCCTAAATAAGTAAAAATAAAATTAGTTACAAACGTGAAGTAAATGTACCAATAGGTTGGTATAGAGAGTATAAAATTAAAAGTTTGATTATAAAGGGTCCGGCAGAGAAGTATGATATGTGACCACCCAACCTTGCCATTTTGTTTGGTTTAGTCGTTATGAAACTGTGGCCTCTAGAGCAACGCTTATTTGTTTTTGAAACTTTGCATTCTGTGGTTGCTACACAGCGCATATTTCGAAAATAATTCAATCTTGGATGGTCATTTTCCTACACAAAACAGCATCCTGAAGTGGGTACAGAACCTCCGTATTAGATGATCGTTAAAGCCTGGAGTACCTCGATCTGGAGAACAACTTGTCACATCTCAAGGGAGCCTATGGCATTTTGAGAGAACAATTTCCAGGACTACTCATTACGCTACAAGGGACACCCACAATAGCCTGATCTTATGTCCTGAGATTTTTTTTCTGTGTGGGTTTCTTAATTTGTTAAGAAACCACGGACCCTTGATCAGCTGTCCAATGCTATCACCCAAGAAATTCAAACGATTCCGGCCAACATGTTGGAAAGTGCTAGAACAACTTCTCAACTTGAATTGAGGAGTGTGTGGAAAAGAACAGGTATTACTTAGTTGACATGTTCATTAAAATTTCCTTGATATGAATACTAAATGGCAAATCTACACCTACATATTAAACAAGTAAAATTTTGATTTAATTGAAAATTCTCGGAGTTATGATTTTTTTCAAAAACGTCATAATTCTCTACCGGACTCTGTATTCTCATTCTTTTACATAGTAAAATCTCAGTTCACTACTAGCATTATTTTTATTAGAATTATAATGTTTAGTTCTTCTTAAATTAAACAACACTGCATCTTAATTTTGGCATACTGACTTCAACTTATTAAATACGTTTAATTTATTTCAAAATTAGGTTACGAAATTCAAAGTAAAAATACAATTACATATATTACAAAATATATGCCTATTGAATGAATTAAATGTTTTGCATTAAAATAAGTGAACATACAAAATGTATACAATATACGATTTATAAATGATTATAATATAGTTTTCTCACACAATTAGTACAGACTATCACCGTAGTTTTGTCAGGATAGACACTCAAGACTTCCCTCAGACACTACTTTACTATGGTACTGAGGGCGTTTTGGGCTAGAGAGAAAAGCATGTTTTCATATTTACCCCTTATGACAATTGCTATACAGTCGGCGTAACCTTGCGTACAATAATTCTTGTCGACTAACTTCGTCGTATTGGATCACCTACTACAAGACACTACACCGGAGGTCACAGAACTCCGCCTTGTTAGCATCCTTTTGCTATGGTTACCGTTTCTGATTCACTACCCAAACCTGCGGTGATCTTACGGTTTTGAGTACGGCCTATAGATCGCTACCCTTCTTATAGTCCCCCTTACTACGGATTTAAAGGTTGTGTCAAACGCACCTTTAATATTTACGAAAATACCTAATTATTCTTTTGCCGGGAGATACGTAAACTGCTGCATATGGAGCTCATTTACCTTTAGGACACTGCTCCTTATATCGTTGTATAAAATTTTCTCCACGACTTTTAGGAAAAATGAGGTAAGGCGGTAGGATTTGTCCTCATAGGGTGAACCTTGCCTCACTTTGGGGTTTAAATTAATTAAAATCAAATTATTGGAACAAAGAGTGCATGAATTAAGTGCTAAAAATAAATCAACATCTATTGAAATATCATCCAACGACCCGAAGAACATTAAAACCACAGATCAATCGGGTAAAGTTAAACATCAGCAAAAAACAATGAAGCAAAAGGAGCAATACCAAAAACAACTGCAGCAGAACTGCTTGTTGAGAATTCCAATAAGAAGCGGAAAGAAAACAAGTCTATAACTGAGGAAAATATCACCAACTGTGACATCTCACATACTGAACATTCCGATCAAGAACGCAGGATTACTACACACAACAGGAATAGACGAAACCCTCAAAGACAAAATATAATTGAGGGATCTTTGAAAGAAGACATCGGTCCTGTAAAAGAAGCACTCAGATATGGATTTGTGCTTGCATATTACTTAGATCCTACTTTAACAACAACAGATCTAAGTAATTATCTTAATAATCGCGGTTTTAAACAATTAAAATGTGAGCAACTAAAATCGAAACACCCAGATGAATACCCCTCCTTCAAAATTGGAGTACCAATAAATCAGTTCCAAGAACTTAAAAGTCCATTACTTTGAAAAATGTCAGGATTAATAATTTTTTACATCATCTTGCCAACAATCGCCAAACAGATTAAAAATATTACTGTTAAATATTCAATCCATAAGAAACAAATTCCTCGAACTTGAAGCCATGATTTGTGATAAAATGTACTCTTATGTATTTATTACTGAGCACTGGTTATCACGCGAAGAATGCATGGTTTCTAAAGTGGATAAGTTGTCTGCCAAAGCATGTTTTGCTCGTTCAACAAGTATTTATGGAGGGACATTAATTTTTGCCCCCGATGATACCACTGACAAAGATTTTAATATAATTACAGATTACATGTCCACGGAGAAATCATGCGAAATGTGTTTATTATTTAATGATAAATTACATATGTATTTAATCAATGTATATCGCCCACCATCTGGTGATTTCAATATATTTTTGTATGGCGTAATGGCTTTATTGGATAGGATAGATTATCAAAATTATCATGTAGTATTAGGCGGAGATTTTAATGTTCACTTCAACAAAAATGATGATCGTGAGAAATATTTAGTGGACTCTTTAAGAAGCTATGGCCTCACAAAGTGCGTTTACACTAATACTAGAAAACAATATTGTCTAGACAATTTCTTCACAAATATACATGAAGAATATTTCAGTATAGAAACGTTAAGTACGGCAATGTCGGATCACTTGGGTGTTGTTTTAAATATAAATTTACCACAATTAATTGATAATTCCAGTAACATTTTGTTAAGGCCAATTACTGAGTTAGGTAGAAATACATTTTTTAATTTTATGTATGATACTCAATGGGATTTTACTGCAGATAATGCAATAAATATTCAAGAAAAATGGGATATTTTTCACCAAATTTTATGCGAGTATGTAAATATCTCATTTCCCATTAAAACTAAACAAAATAAAATAAATAAAAATTCGTGCTGGTTTACTGATAGCTTGCATGATATGCGCGAGAGAATGAGATTCATCGACGAATGTTATAGAGACCATCCCACGATAAACAACAAAAAATTGAGGAATGATTACCGTAAACAATATAAAAAAGCAATATCTCAAAATATCATTAATATGAACAATAACTTTATAAGTAAGTCAAGCAACAAAGTTCGTGCGGCGTGGAAAATTTTAAATTCCCATAGGTCACAATATAAAACGCAAGGGGATTGTAAGATAACGTGTGATGAGTTCAATGAATTTTTTGTTAATGTTACCGACAATATATTGAAGAATTGTGGCATACCAATGCAGAATAACACAAATGACATATCAACAAATACATTTAAATTTAAAGAAACTACACATGTAAAAGTATTGGAAGCAATAAACAACATGAAAGACACTCGTAGCTCTGATATTTATGGTATTAAGGTCGAGATGATAAAGGGTGTAAAATACTTAATAGTTTCACCTCTAACAAGGCTAATAAATGAAATCATTAAATCTGGAATATATCCACTAGCCTTAAAAAAAGCAAAAGTGGTTCCTATTTTTAAAAAGGGTGACACAAATGATAAGAATAACTATCGACCTATATCATTGCTACCAATATTATCAAAAATTATTGAAATAATATTAAAAGATCAAATAATCGAACATTTTGATGAAATGAAATTATTTCATTGTAACCAGTTTAGATTTCGATCGGATAAGAATACTACCGAGGCATTAGTGTCAATAACGGACACAATAATTGACAGCTATGAAAATAAACAATTTTGCGTGGGCTCATTCATTGACCTTTCAAAAGCCTTCGATTGTGTGTCACACGAAATATTAGTTTCTAAATTAAAAATGTATGGTTTTGATAAACACAGTTTGGATTTAATGCGTTCCTATTTAAAAGAAAGACAGCAAATTGTTTCGATAAAACAAAATAAATCCAATGTACTTAATTTAAAGTCAGGGGTTCCTCAAGGTTCTGTGCTAGGTCCAGTACTTTTTATTATTTATATTAATGATTTACCACAATGTGTTTAGTCAACCAAAACTATTCTATTTGCCGATGATACCACTATTTTAAATAGTGGATCGGTAGTAGAAGCTGCTGAAAACAAAAGCAATCAGTCTTTAGCCTACGTATCTGAATGGTGTGCAAATAATAGATTAGTTTTAAACGAATCCAAAACAAAAAAATTGATATTTTCTCTGAAAACACATAATTCACACACAGATAGTAGTGTTAATTTTCTTGGGGTTCATCTTGATCCTACCTTAAAATGGGACGAACACGGTGAAACGTTAGCAAAGACTCTGTCAAAAAATATATTTTGCTTACGTGGCATGTCAAGAAAAGTTGGTCATACAGAACTATTAACTGCTTACCATGCACTGTTTGAATCCAGGTTACGGTACGGAGTAATTGTATGGGGACACTCATACTCTAGACGCCGAATATTTGGGTTACAACGGCAAATTTTAAGAATCATTGCTGATTTGCCCTATACAAGTGACTGCAGAAAAGCTTTCAAAAAAGAAAACATACTTACTTTTCCAGCCTTATATATTTTTGAATGCCTGGTGTATGTACGATCCCATATTGAGGACTATGGGACACATGAACATGAACATCTAACAAGAACAAAATGTGAACTCTATTTCAAAAATTTAAGACTGGAAAAGTCAAGAAACAACCCTAATTACTATGGTATAAATTTTTTTAATAAATTAACAACAAGCTCGCGAAACTTAGAAATCCATCTATTTAAAAAGAAAATTAAAAATTATCTTATCATGAAAGCACCATATTGCGTAAATGAATTTCTCGAATACAATGATGTAATATAGTTAACTATTTGCATGGAAAATTAATACACGTGTATATATGATGAATATGTTTAAATATTTTAATTCTCCAAATATTTTATTTTAAATTTTATTTTTTACATTTTAATAGTTTTTAATTTTATTTCTTTCTGGGATCTAATTTATATTTTATATTCCATCCGAATTTTAAATTATGTGTTTTTATTTACTTATTTGTTTATTTGTCTATTTATTTACCTTTTTATTTTATTTATTTATTTTTGTATTTGTTTAATTATTTATTTATATACACTGTTTTAATATAGTTTTAAGGCGTTGATGAATCTCATTCTCTAAATTTGTTGTATACTATTAAGTATATATTTAAGTTGCAAATGTCAAATGTATGTATTTTATTTTGTATCTGCACTGTAGCATACTAAAATACTTTATAGCGCTTCTTTTCTGTTTGACTTGTGTAAAACTTTTTGTTCCATGCACCAATAAAGATTTTTATTATTATTATTATTATTATTGATATTGGCGACTGCCTGTCGTGTTGAGGCTCCACGGTGGAACTCATTCTTCATCAACACATGAATTTTACTGATTTTCATGGTCTCACTTAATCCCCTAACTATACAAAAAAACTATTGCATTTTTTTTAGAACCAAAATATGCGATATAATAATAAAATAAAAATTTTACAATTACTTTGTTGTCGCTTTTATTATTTATCTATAATTGTGACATTTTTTATAATTTTTATTAATAATATTATTGTAAGCAGATTTGTTATGGAATCAGTAATGCAACACACTAAAATAAATTTTATAGTAAATATATATTTCAATCGATAACCATTGAGTATGTTTACAAGGCATAACAATAAAATTTACTGCATTCGTATTTATTTTTGTTTATTTTTGTGCATATTGATGGCAAGATTTGGCGACGGAAAACCGAAACGACGTTATGTCTAAAATTGCGGGGCGTTATTCGTTCCGGGCGATGTCGCAGCTGTTTATTTCAGGAAATGAAAACGGAGGCGATGTTTGTTCTGTTGCATGTTTTGTTCCATATCTTTGATTGACTATTTTTAATTTTCGACTATGCGACGCCGTGCCACCCCCGCAGCCTCCAAAACCACGTCTATTTATTGTTTGGCTTCGACAAGCGTAAACATGACCGTCGAACTGTAAATAACTCTTTTTTTTAATGAATGCTCGATACATCCAATTTGCAAATAAAATACGTCTGACGTTCGTGATTTATTAGCAATTGTTACGTGCATGAAAATAGCACTATACCATACATATATGATAACCGTAGCAATCATTTACATTTGGATTATGATTAAATTGTAAACAGGATTGGTCTTTTCAAAACTAATGAATATGGAAATAAATTTCGTTTTGGGAAAATATTATTTATAAGGAGAAATAATTGATAATATATAAATAAATAAAAATATTACAATTGGTAATGTTACTGCGTGGTGCTCTAAAAATAATAAATAAGTTGTTAATAACAAGAATAAAACTGTTACATTAACTAAGTAAGATTAATAAAATGTATTAAAATCCTTTAGTTCGTTGTAGAAAATTAAATAATAAATTTAAAAATACGAAAACATTTCGTGAATCTACAATTAGATTCACGAAATGTTTTCGTATTTTTAAATTTATTAAGTGAGATTACTTTCATTTGATTAAAATTGATCACAATAACCAGTTAATAAAATAAAAATCTGTATTCTCTAAAAAGAGCGTCGCTAATAATACTCATGGTTTTCTGAGTTTTTATTTGTAAATCAGTAAATCATAGTAGAATTAGAAATACGTTTTATTGAATGGCAATAAGGTACGATATATCTACTTAAATCTGTACTTGAAATATACATAAAATAAAATAAAATATATTTATTAGTATAGAATGATAGAATAATAGTAAATTTATTTTCATCTTTTCTTCCATTCTAGTTTTACCATAAAATGTTCGCCTCTTCTATTTAAACATTTTTGTTCCTTTCCATTCCACACATAATCCTTTACTCTCATCAGCCAGTTTCTCCAAGTTGATAGGATACTCGCACATATTACATATTTACATAACTCTTTTCCATTCAGCTTCACCCCTTTTCTATATTTATATACAGTTAGCATATTAAAGAGTATATAATAAATTCCGAGTCTAAGACTAATAACTCAGCACAGTCGATATACATGCTAACTAATTTCAACAGAAAACGAACTTCTTGATAAAAGTGACGAGACTGCAACGAATCAATATTCAATTCAAATCGCAAATCTTTATAATTAATCAACGAAGAGTGAATTCTTAAGTTATATCTGATATACCTTAAAAATTTGTTTTGGATTCCTTCTAGCAGTTTATTAAATGCTGTCAGTGGTGATTCCAAATAATTGAGGCATATTCAATTAGTAAACAGTAAAGAAGTTTCATAGTAAATATGGAGAAATATTTTCCAACTCAAGTGACACATCATAAATTTTTTATAGTCCTGTTAACAATACTCAATAGAAACATAAAGATTTACATATACTAATATTTAATTACAAATGATTTATGTTATACCAATTAACCAATTCATTCAGATCGCCTTTATATTGCTGGGTGTCATTATGATAATTATAACACGATATATTGTTAGATCATCTGCGCAGAGCAAAAATTTGCAATTGTTAAATTGATCTTCAACATCATTAATAAACAACTCTTGATATCACCCGAATTGGCTCAGACTCAAACATGTAAATTTTAACAATCTGAAACCTATTGACAAGAAAACTCCGATGCCAACCAACAACCTAAGTATTAAATACAGTTTAAGTTTCTGAAGTTGTAATTTATGTGACACGCAGGGAAATGCTTTAGAAGAGTTGGTTTACAGAGCGTCAACTTGTTATCCTCCTTCCAAAGCGTACGACAGATAGGAAGTATAGTGGAGTTTGGGCCGATATCCATCGATATTTCAGGTAGAAATCGAGACCTTGAAGGTTTCTCAAATATTTACATTTAAAAAAAACAATATCCAGCAAGAGGACACAGCTACGATTCATTATTAAATGAGTATACCTCCACTACTAAAGCATCATCAAGTTGTCATGGGTTGTTATTTGCATCAGATTATTCATGGAAACATAGACTCCATGAACTTGACTAATCAAATAAAACTACGTGTACCACCTGCCAGACTAAAATGCAGCCACAGCTTCTACTATGGTGTATCCAGGACATGTGGACATCAAAACTCACCATTTATAAGGATGATCTCGAACTACCACAACGTACAATGGAAAGCTGACATTTTTACATCCTTTGGAGAATATCGCCATAATTTACTTGATTGTAACAATAATTCATGAGATTACATTCAATCGCTATCCTCAGTTATAATAGAATTATTACGGAATTATGTAATATCATATTATTTATAAGTTGTACACAGTATTATAAGTTATGAATTATTATTGTTTTATTATTATTTGCGCCCACGTATGTTTAGAAATGGGCTACAGCAAAAGGGGAATATGCATATGCTCGGACAGTCAGGCTGCATACCTACATGCAAGTCTAAATCTGCCTGGGAGAGCAAACTATTCCTAAAGCAGCTGGCCAGAAATAACAGAGTTAAATTACTCAGGGTTCAAGGTCACGCTGGGATCAAAGACAATGAAATCGCCGACAGCCTCGCCAATAAGGGCTCCAAAATTCCATTTGTTGGACAAGAACCGTACAGTGGAATAACTAAAGTCCGTATTAAGGGGATGATCCAGGAATGGGAAAATACTGCCAAAAGTGCTCACCTGAGGAGCACGCCTGGCTTGCGGCAGGCGAAAAGGTTTATCGCCTTCTCAACCGTAAGGTCCGGATGGTTTGTCAGATTAAGCAACCTAAGGCTCATAATCGGCTTGCTAATCGGACACTGTCCTTTAAAATACCACCTTACTAAGATGTGTAAGACAACAGATGCCAACTACAGATTCTGCAACGAGGAACAAGAAACAGCAGAGCTCCTACTCTGTGAATGGTCTGCCCTGTTTCTTCAAAGAGGGAACTACCTGTCATCGGCCTTTCTAAAGCCCGATGAATTAGTATACATTAACCCTCAAACTATCGTACACTACGGAAAAAGTCTAGACATTGAGGGGCTCAAGAAAGTCAGGAATAATTACAAAAGATCTCTTAAGTCGAACTAATTGCGGAAGGCTTATAGGCCATACGACCTACACATACTGTACTAAATTATTTGTGGTGGATCTACAGGATTTAAATCCATGTTGTTCTGGAGCAATAATTTTTGAACTTTCTCAACTAAGCTGCTCAGTAATGACATTTTCAAACAATTTAGGAATAACAGATTTTATGCATAGCCCTCGGTATTCAGTAACGTCATGCCTGTCACCATTTTTAAAAATAGGGTTTAAATAACTCATTTTCTAGTAATCGGCGATCGATCTATTGAATAAAATAGATAGGGGCTGTACTAAAGTACAGTTGCAGTTTTTAAAAGGATGGACGGTACGTTATCCGGTCCACTGGAGCAGGAAGATTTTAGTTTATCTATAAATTGAACATAGTTTGTGTATCACACTTTAAATAAAACGAAGGAGCTATTACAGTTTCTTTAAACACGTCACTATTTGGCTACATAATATTGAAATCATCAGTAGTATACCCT
This sequence comes from Ontholestes murinus, assembly GCA_963969525.1. Taxonomy (NCBI): domain Eukaryota; kingdom Metazoa; phylum Arthropoda; class Insecta; order Coleoptera; family Staphylinidae; genus Ontholestes; species Ontholestes murinus. Next base: position 50,230,837 of record OZ018391.1, read on the forward strand.
GTAGCATAACAATCTGCATATAAGTTCACCGATTCGTGCCGATTAGTGCTATGTTTATCATTAAGAAACATTATTGTAGGAAAAGCAGTTGTTTTTTTATGTTCATAAAACTTCTAAAATAAGTTGCAGTTTCTATATAGATTTGATTCAGTTTTATATAAATAACAATTAAAAAGGTGGTTGTTAAGTGATTTAGAGTCGTGTCGCATTTGATCAAATTTTAAATAAACATAGTATTCATTAGTCGATTTGTATTTACGATGTGCTAATTTCTTTCATTTAATTAACTCAATAAGATCTTTATGGAACCATTTTGGATAATTAGATTTGCAATGCATTTTGCGGAAAGTATAATTAAACAGAAAGAACAACAACAGGTTATAAAAGTAATAAACTGCTGACATGATTTTAGTAGAGTAACATAATCAACAGATGCTAAGTATACATTAATTTCTGTGAATGATGCATTAGAATAGTCGTAATATAAAATTTCAGAGAATGAAGAGTCAAATTTTTACTATATTTAAATTCAATATTATATGCTTAATGATGGAAGCTGTTTTTACAAAGAAGATCTGCGACCAAGAAAGTACGTTAGGTGACCCCAACAGTGCACCTCAAGCATTTTGAATATTATTTAACTGAGTAAGGTAAAAAAATCCCTTTGTGTCTATAAGCACTTCACTTTATCGTGTTAATTGGTTGTTATTGCAGACTTCTAGTTCGTTATTAATCCAGGTGACATCTGATAAGTTATAGCTTCCACAGATGCATAATTCACTTACTTGGGAATTTTTCATCACTTCCTCGATCGCCAGAAAAAATTAAGCTCAACAAATATTCCTATTTCCAACAACACCGTCGAATAAATTTTTGTACAAAAATTTATTCGACGGTGTTGTTGGAAATAGGAATATTTGTTGAGCTTATTTTTTTCTTGATAAGTATCATTACACCACCGCCTCTTAATTTATTGGAATTTAATAGCGATCGACCGGTTCTGAAAATATTATACTTATACGCCGCCAGTTAAATAACATTTTTCAACGCAAGAAATATGCGACCTTGCGACATTCATTGTCAATTGAAGGATGTATATGGAAAAAATGTTATGTTAGGAGTCATCTGTTCGTCTCTGGTATCGTAATTAATTTTAACTTAGGAAAATAAAATACCCATGATAACGATCATTGGGGACGGCCTTCAGTCATTACGGACGAACTATCAACCATCCACCATCCAGATTTAGCTTCTTCAGATTACTATCTGTCTAGAAAACTCTATAACGTTTTGGCAGGAAAGAAAGATTACGTATTCCTACACTTGAACGGTGAAGGAGTTTGAATCTGGGATACAAAAACTCTTTACACGTTACCACAAATGCTTACATTTGCGAGCTGACTTTGTAAAGAAGTATATGATTGTTATAAGTAAAAGGCTATTATTATTATTTGTTAATATATACTAGTTTTTTCTAATTTTCCCAAATGGGTACTACTTTTCGGATAACCCTCGTATATAAATTCTGTTTATCTTCATCAGGAATTACTCTTAAGTTACTAGTACTCATGTATTAGTTAGTATTTATTTATCCATTGTACTTACAAAATAAAGTTCAAAATACATATATAGCAAACCTTTCTTACAAAAATTTTGAGTGCACATGGAAAGGCTCGAGTTCATAAAAATATGATCTTCCACTCTTTCCTACTGTTGCTTTGATGACACTCCAATCCTATAGATCGATCAAGTTAAATACCTTGGTATGTACATGGACACAAGATTAAATTAAAAGAAACATGTCAAATATGCCATCTTGATAGTCAAATCAGCGTTTGCCCAACTAAAATCACTACTGCTCGACAAAATCCAGCTTTTCCTTTCTAAAAAATATTTACCAGTCAGACATAGGTTAAAAATAACATATGGTTGCCCTGCATGGATTACCCTTTCCATCTTGTAGATCGGGTCAGGCAGAGTGTGTTGATCAGAAGGATCATCAATGCGGTACCTCTCTAATTTTGAATTGACGAGGTAGATACATGATGAAACGTTTATATAATATTAGAGCTATGAGGAGAGGGAGGGACAATTTATTTGAGTATTTACATATACTAACTTTGAGCTGCGCTTGGTAGTGAATATCCCCAGAGTCCAGGACTATATCCTTCAGTTGGCGCTTTCTTCCAAATTTGATTTCTACCTTAATCAAAATCACATTGAGATGCCAAACAGGTAAGAAAATATCATAATCTTATATATAAAAGTTTACGGTTGTCAGAATTTATCTTTATGTTTGAATGAAATTTATTATTGACTACTACTATAATATAATACATCATTTTAGTTATAAAAATAAAACTTCTCAACATTTACTTAGTGACTACATAATGTATGGTTTTGAAGTGTACTTTCAAGTATAAATCGTTCTAACGTTATAAAATATATAAACGTTTAATTATTTTAATTAAGAAAACTATATCTCTTTTCTGTGTAGTAGCTTCCATGCACTACTAATTAAATAACACTAATAGAAAATATTGAAATTCATAAACTACTAGTAGCACTAATAAGACGAAATACTGAAGCTCTTTGATGTTTATTCATTTATTAAATCTCCAGTTCAGGATTATGGCCGGGGCGTTTGAATTTTATTCATCAAACAAACTAATTATTTAGCACGCCCTTTTAAGTCTCGCCGGCCTCGTGATTCCTGCAATTGATTAAGAAAACCGTGAGAATTAAGAACGGTCTGATGGATCTGGCCGTCGGGACGAGATGAGAAGTATGGGATAGGAGTTCTCCCGAGAAGAATGATATATAAGAGGAGAAGATTAGGGGGCTACCTCGCGGGGGTGCCACCTGTCGCCTACATTATCCCCCTGATAAATGACCGGGAAATGGAGCCAATTCCATTTGCTGCCTCTTCCTAATGCCACCCTGTCATACTGCTACTCCATCGAGCTGGAATGCCATGACATTTTTACTGGCTATGCCTCGTTGCTAATTATAATGTTATTTTTAAATTACATATGCATATTAATAGAATATATAGATAAAACTACTACCGTATATACGCCATAATATTGAATATTAAATCATTTAAGTTTGTAGCATTATTTGTATAATAAATTTTAAAAAAATGTTATATATTATTGTAATTTACTTGGATGCTAATGTGTTTTAACTCATCTATGATATTGAGTTGAAACTAAAGATATTTTTTAAATAATTTATAAAGAGTAATTACCAATACAAAAAATATAAAATATATCCTACGATTGTCTTGAATATTTTTTTGTATATGGTTTCAATTTAAAAGTTGTTAATTGTTTTTGGATATTACTTTAATTTGAATGCTTCCTTTTACTCTCTAGAATAAAATCGGCACTATGAGCAGCTTCAGAAAAATGTCTGTAGGTGTTTCCGATCTATAGTGGGAATTTCAAAATCTAGCGCCCTTGTAGTAGATAGATACAGACAGAAATATGGTTCATTTCTATATAACCACTTACTGAAATATATTGTCAATTTTTATTTGACATATGTTTCTTTCTACACATCTTTCACAATGTTTATAAAAAAATCTTTCACTGAAAATATCTTTTTGTTTAAGAAATAGTATTTTATACCGCCCTTGTATATACGGTATTCAGACTGAGTATTGCTAATTATGACACATATAAAAAACATGGCTTCTAAGTAATAAAGTTAATAATGCTACGTGCAAAATTCCACAAAATTAAATACTTTTCAAAATACATCTTTATTCATATTCTTTATGTATTAATTTTTCAAAAGAATATAATTGACAATATGAAAAGCAGAGGACCCAGAATTTTAATCGGTAAAGTATTCGATACACTGTTTTCAGTTTTTGCATTTTTGTTAAATAACTACAAACCCAATTTATTTCTCTTCGCTGAACCCATCAATCGTAAAGGAATGTGAAATATCGGCAGTATCTCAAATTGATTTAAATATTATATATGTGGTAATGTATAGGTCTTCCTCTGTATATTTAAATGTATTTCTTAAGGTGCTTGCTAATGTTGTAGACAGTTTAGATGTTTTAAATTTCATGGTGATAATAGGGGGTGATTTTAATGTACATTCTAAGGGCAACAATAATGTTCAAGCAACTTGTGTTTGTGATTTGTTTGAAAGTTATAGATTGCATTCAATTTTCTCATTTCCAACTAGAAAAGAAAATACACTCGATAATATTTTTACTAATATTCCGGCAGATAAATTTGTTTTTAACTTATATTAATACTTCTCATTCTGATATACAGGTATATAAATTCGCCTTTTATCATTTTTTATCTGAAGTTAACTGGGAAAGAAGAAATAGTGAGGTAGATTGTAATAAGAAATATAACACATTTCATAACATTGTTCTAGAAAATTATAGTTTAGCATTTCCCTTGAAGATTATTGTTAACAAGAAAGCGAACATCAAGAAATTACATTGAATTATTAATTAGTTAAAGAATTTTATAATAAATACAAAACGTCTGCAAATTTAGAATTACTTCGTTTGCATAAAAGGCAATATTAGGCAGCTATAAAACAAGCAAAAATTTATGCAAATTGTAGCTTTGTAAATAATTCTAATAATGAAAATAAAGCTGTGTAGTAAATCATTTATTCAAACAGTAACCAATCTGCACAAAACCAGGATAAATGTGATATTTTACGTACCACTTTTAATGATTCCTTTATTAAATCGATATCTCATCTTGTTAATTTAGTTCCTCCTGCCTACGATCCTGTACAATTAATGCAGACGAGACCTGTTGGTATATTTGGTTTTGAGACAGTACCTTGCATTCAGTAAGAGATGCAGTACGTTCATTGAAAAGTAGTAGAAGTAAAGATATTTCTAGCCTAACAGTATAAATAATAAATAGTTATATTGATGTAATAATATTGACATTAACAAATATTATAAATTATTGTATTCAGACATCTACATTTCCTGAATTTTTGAAAGCAGCTATAGTAATATCTTTATATAAAATAGGTGATACAAAAGATCAAAAAAATTACAAACCTATTTCATTGCTTCCAGTATTCTTGAAAGACTTAGAAAAATATGTTCATACAAATACATCAATATTTAGAAAACCAACAAATTCTTTATGATAATCAGTATGGTTTTAGAGCAGGAAAATCTACTAAAGATGCAGTATTACATTTGGTAGACAATATTTAAAAAGCCTTTGAAAATCGTGAGGATTGTTTAACTAACTTATAAGATCTCACGAAAGCGTATGACTGTGTCAATCATGAGATACTACTTACCAAATTATTGCATTACGATTTTGGTGAACCCAGTAGGAAACTACTTAGCTCATACTTATCAAACAGAAATCAAGTTGTCAAAATAAAAACTGAAATTTCATCTATACTTAGAATTAAGCATGGTGTTCCGCAGGGTTCAATTATGGACCCATTATTATTGCTGATTTATATAAATGATTTCATAAATTACCAGAATATCTGTAAAACAATCTTATATGCTGATGACACACCTTTACTAAATACATATACTAATATAGAAGATAATAAACTAATTTTAAATAAAAATAAAACTACTAATGTAGTATTTGCATTAAGAACAATCGAACACAACTTTGATACTTCTGCTAAATTTATAGGAATTTTTAGGAATTAGAAAAACGTAAAAAAAACTGTGTTCACATATTTTTCTTCTACGGAATCTTTCTCTCTCTCGCTGTCTCCTACAGCTTTAAAAACAGCGTACTTCAGTACATTCCATAGTTTGATGATGTACTGCATACTTCCCTGGGGTCACTCAGCTGTGAAACACAGAATTTTGTAGAGACGTGCAATTAAAATCAGGCCGGTTTACTAAATCGGAAAGAATGTAGACTGTTGTATGTTGGGCTGTCGTAGGCAGCATTGAAAACAGCGTTGTCAAATATGAAAAATAACAGTGACGTTTTGTAATTTAGAAGTTCACTAATAAAGTTCCCAGTTCTCTAGTTTTATACAACCGTTATTACCTTAAAAAGAACTCACACAATTAACCATACCACATTTCTGGCGACGAGGATATTTGAGAGGTAATAGACGGTACGGTGTCAACATATCCAGCAACAAGAAGAAAGCACAAAAACATTTAACAGTTTAACAGTGCAAATAGAAACATCAACTTTGAAGAACTTAAATTTTAAAAAAATGTGATTTCAAAACAACATTAAAATGAACGTTTACGAGACCAGGTAGTGATCGGATTAAACAATAAATCGTGGCAACAAGAAATTATTCGTCAACATCAAACAAACGATGCTACACTAGCAGAGGCAACAGTGCTTAAACTGGAACAAGCAGAACTGCAATCAAAGCGATTAACATTGTTAACAAATACACAACTGAGTCCTAACACGAATCGCGTACAAAATCAGAACAAAAACTATCAACAACAACAGTTTCCAAAGAAAAGCATTTCCCAAAATCATACAAAATATATGTTTTGCGGCAACGAACGACATTCAAACAAAAGAGATTGTCCTGCGAATGGAAAGAAGTGTAACGCATGTTGACGATTAAATAATTTTGCAAATGTATATATCGCGACCGGACATGGAACCCAATTCGGACATTCAAATCTAAAAAACAAAAGACTAAACAAAGACAGTTTAAATTAAATAACACATGGTATGTGCATGAAAATAATACAGACGTTAACGGTACGGATTCATCAACAAATACAACAAGCATTAGGTGTATAGATACTCCGAAAAAAGTACTACTTTCAGTTAAATTAAATGAAAACAATATCGACATGCTGTACGATCCAGGTGCAGCTTATTCAGTGATTCGCAGAAGACTATGGACACAAATTAGTTCACGAAAATTTAAACCTGCACGTAACATGATTGCATACACAGATCTTGAAATAAAAACCCTTGGTATAACTGAAGTTAACATTGAAGCATTTAACATAAATCAAGTTCTAAAGGTGTATGTAGTTTATGTGAACGATTTTCCATTGTTTTGTTTAAATTTGTGTCTAAAATTTAAATTGCCAATGCCAACAGGAGCAAAAATATGTTATACTAAGGAAAATACGGTAACACGGAACAAGTAGACAATGCAGAGATCTAACAAATTTTCAAAAATCATCAAGTACTTTTTAATGGAAAGCTAGGTTCAATAAATAAACACAGTGTAAAGATTCATATTAACCAACAAGTAACACCTAAATCTTTTCGACCCCGACCGGTACCTATAGCAATACAAGAACAATAGAGGCAGAACTTAAACGTTTATAATCAGAGAGTATCCTCGAACCAGTAGACATGATAACTCAGAGTGTAGAATGGGCAACACCCATTGTAATAGCGGTTAAGTCAAATGGCAATGAACGAATTTGTGGCGATTTTCGTTAATCGTATCAGATGACATGTACAACGAGATGATTACCCAATACCTCGTTTTGAAGACATAATGTCTAAACTAGCAGGTGGTCGAAATTCTTACTTACAACTCAACATGCATCCAGAATGGAGAAAGTACTTGGTCATATCAACACATAAGCGATATTTCAGTTACAAAAGGTTACCTTTTGGAATATCTTTCGCTCCATCATTCATTCAACGAACAATGGATATTATACTATCGAAAATTAATTAAAAAATTAATTTGTTATTTTGATGATATTCTCATAACAGCTCCAACTATAACAGAACACGTACAACAAGTACATCAAGTATTAAAACGATTAACGAACCCAGGAATTAAAACATATCAATCAAAATATGCTTGGTTACAAGAGAGCGTAGTTTTCATAGGGCATCAAATCGACAAGGAAGGACTCAATCCAACGGAAGAACACATTAAAGCAACCGGACATGGAACCCAATTCGGACATTCAAACGTACAAAACAAAAACACTAAACAGAGATAGTTTAAATCAAATAACTCAGGGTATGTTCATGAAAATAATACAGACGAGAACGATACTGATTCATCAACAAACACAACAAGCATTAGGTGTATAGGTACGCCGAAAAGGTATTACTTTTAGTTAAATTAAATGGGAAGGAATTAGGAATAATACACTTGTTTAAAAACCCTTGGTGTAACTGAAGTTAACATTGAAGCATTTAACAAAATCAAGTTCAAAAGGTGTATGTAGTTGATGAGAACGATTTTTCATTGTTTGGTTTAGATTGGTGTCTAAAATTTAAATTGCCAGTGTCAACAGGAGCAAAAATATTTCATACTAAGGAAAATATGGTAAAAACGGAACAAGTAGACGATGCAAATATCCAACAAATTCTCAAAAATGATCAAGAACTTTTTAATGGAAATAGTTGGGCTATGATTTTAAACAATTACTATTATACAATTTCATATCATCCAGGAAAAGATAACGCGCCAGCAGACGTATTATCAAGATTACCACTTCATGATATTGAGTTAACAGAGAACGAAAAAGTGGGTTTACCAAGAAGACATTTACTCAACTTAAGATTAAATAAATTGCCAATATCAAAGCGAACTATGCATGATAAAACAGCAAGTGATCAAACATTAAGACAAGTAATACAATTTATTATATCATATTGGCCAGATTAAAGGTATTTAAGGACCGAACTTTTACCAATTTTTGAGAAGAGAGACGTGCTCTCGGTTGAAAAAAATATTGTGTTATGGAAAGGAAGAATATGTATTCTGGCAGCACTACAAAAAGGAGTATTAGACATGCTTCATGACAGACACCCAGGTATGTGTGCTATTCAATCAATGGCAAGAATGCATGTGTATTGGCCGAATATCGATAAGGACATTATCGAGTGTTCCCAAAAATGTCCATCGTGCCAAAGTTCCAAACAAAATAAAACGGAAGTAGAAGTATCACTTTATCCATGGTATGCTCCATCAATCCCATGATCACGTATTCATATCGATTTCGTGAGACCTTTTGAAAACAAAATAAAAAGTATAACTACCGAGAAAACCATAAAAGCATTATGTGATACATTTGCTAGACTTGGAATTCCAAAATTTATAGTATCAGACAATGGACATCAGTTAACGACAAACGATTTTGAGAACTTTTGTAAAACGAACGGCATAAAACATATAAAATTAATAACCCCGTACCATCCAAAATCAAACAGCATAGTTGAACAAGCAGTAAGGACATTCAAATAACAAATTAATGCAAGTAGTAAAAAAGGTTACTTTAATCTAAGAATAAATCAATTCTTACTAACTCATCGAAATACAATACAGCGATCGACAGGCATATCTCCCAGTGAACGAGGGTAGATTGAAAAGTTTCAGGAATGGGCAAGAAATCGCAGTAATTAAACAGGTTTATTTTTATTTTTCAACATAGTACCCTTGCAGGGCGATACACTTTTCCCAGCGATGCTCCAACTCTTTTAAGTCTTCAGAAAAATATGATTTCGGGAACTCTGCAAAATAAGCTTTAGCGGCGTCGATGACCTCCTCATTTGACGTAAAGCGCTTGCCTCCGAGCCAAGTCTTCATGTTTGTGAACAAAAAGAAGTCCCACGGGGCCAGGTCTGGTCGTAGCCCAATTCAACCAATTTAGCATTGGCGATTCAGGATGAATGGGCCGGCACGTTGTCGTGGTGGAAAAGCACTTATTTCCGCTGCAAATGAGGCCGCTGTAGTATTGTCTCGTGATAGTTCTTCTCTTCTGCAAAATGTCGATGTGTATCACACCTTGCGAATCCCAAAAAATGGTGACCATGACCTTTCCAGCCGATGGGACAGTCTTTGCCTTCTTCGGAGCAGATTCGCCTGGAGAAATCCACTGTTTCGACTGCTGCTTGATTTCTGGTGTGTAGTGGTGGATCCATGTTTCGTCCACGGTCACGAATCGGCGAAAAAAATCCGTTGAAAAATCCGTTGGATTACGCTTCAACAAGGCCAACCACTCTTTCGAAGTGGTCACACGATTTCGCTTGTTATCCATAGTCAGCAAACGCTGCACCGATCGCGCCGACTGTTTCCTCATGCCCAAATATTCGTGCACGATATTTTGCACACGTTCATATGAGATACCCGTGGTCTCTACTATTTCGCGCAACTTCAGTCGTCGATCGGCTAACACGAGATCATGGACTTTGTCGACCATTTCTTCATTTGTGGCCGTTTTTGGACGTCCACTGCGTGGTTCATCCTTGGTGCTCGTACGGCCACGTTTGAACTCGCTCACCCAGAAACTAATAGTCGAAAATGAAGGTGTGGATGTGCCATGAACTTTCTGCAAAATATCTCGTATCTCCGTCGCCTTTTTCCCATTAATCCAAAAATGTTTGATAACTGCACTAAATTCGTTTTTATCCATTTTTGCAAAAGTGCCTTACTTGCTTCACACGATATCCTAGTAAACAAAAACGTAACGACGCACGTGTCTGAAAATTTGACAGCTTACTTAAAATAGGTTAGCCTTGACAACCATCATAACAATTTCACGATACGCGCGCCATCTCTTGCCCATTCCGGAAACTTTTCAAACTACCCTCGTATTTATGGTCAATCGTTACGAACAGTATTCGATAATATCAAACCTGATGTGTCAAGAAACCAAGAATATGAACAGCTAAGCAGATACTTAATCATGACAAGAAATTCAAAGAAGCAACATTTGAAGTCGGACAGACAGTATGGGGTAAATAATCCAATATGTAGAGGATCAACACCTGGGATAATAAAATTACAAAATGGAATCTATTCGTACTTGGTAGAGATAAATAATCAAAGAAAATGGAAACATGCAGATCAACTGAGACCAAGGAATCATGATGTTACCTCATTCCAGCAGGAGATCTCGAATCCAGTGTTATATTTACCAACTTCATCAACCAACAAGTTACCCGACGAGGAACCGATTCAGAAAAACAAGATATCTGCAGTCCGAATCGAAAACAACCCCACGGAATAGGAAACCCGTTTTGAAGCTTGAATTGCTATGAATTGAGGAATGCTGTATGTTGGGCTGTCGTAGGCAGCATTGAAAACAGCATTGTCAAACATAAAAAATAATAGTACCGTTTTGTAATTTAGAAGTCCAATAATAAAGTTCCCAGTTCTCCCGTTTTATACATCCGTTATTACCGTAAACAGAACTCACACACTTAACCATACCACATAGGCCACACTTTCAAGTTTTGAAGATTATGACACTCCCATGTCTACATATATAAATGCCATCTTTACATCATGACGTTTGATCGATGATTACCTGTGTGCTGCTTCTGTACATTCACCTGATACCCGACAAAAGAATAATATCTATGTTCAATATTCATAGTTGAATTAATTTCGTGATGGTCCTAGATTTTGGGGCTTAAAATTTTATAATAAACTTCCAGTTATTATTAGGTGTTTACAGTTCAATCAATTTAAATCATATCTAAAAGATTGTTTGTTCAACGCACCGCATTTTACATGGGAAGAATTTCTTCAAGCGTGATAATATTTGTATTATACTATTGAACGTGATAGTCTAACGGGATTTATTTGTTTTTTTGTTTTTTTTAACTGTTTTATACTATTCACTGAATACTCTTTACTCTTTGCCTATATTTTAGGAACTATGTTCCCTTTTTCAAGGCGCTACAAGGTATGCAATACACATTATAATTATAATTACAATAATTGACACAGAATCGAGGCTAGTGTAGTCCCATCTTAAAATATGGATATTTAGATGTTGCGGAGATCATTTTATGCTAGAGCCAACTGATAATTTTTAAATTATAAAAGGAAGGAAACGAAAGGAAAACTGTGTCATTTATTTAACTAGGGGGTGGTCATATGAGAAGATATGTGTAAATGGCACTTAGGCCCTTCATATCTCTTTTGCATTCATGGCATCATATTCTTGGTTTATATAGACATTTCTAAGAAAAGTTTATTTGTTTGGTGTCTTTCTGTGTCCAGAACCTCAACTGCACTATAATAAAGGGATCTTATTCACTAGCCACCCATGCACAATCCAGAAAACACGTGTTTAATTATAGTGCAGTTGAGGTTCTGGACACAGTAAGACACAAAAAAATAGACTTTTTTTAGCAATGTGCCATATTAATCAGGAATCTGATGCCAGGAACTTGTATATCTATTAGTTATCTAACTTTGTTTTTCTAATATTAAAATGTATTAAAATTATTTAGTTCGTTGTAGAAAATTAAATAATAAATTTAAAAATACGAAAACATTTCGTGAATCTACAACAGTGAGTCTTACTAAGACTACAAAACAAATTAAGTTAAAACAACTACTTCTCTGACTAATATCTCGACAGACATTGAATAAAACAAATAATTTCATTCAAATTAGTGTTGCTTTGATAGTTGTACTATTCGTAACACGCAAATTTGTTTTTTATTCAATGTCTACTATGGACTTGAATTTGTTGGCTTTAGTGGCGATAAGGGAGTTGTTTGTAATTTTTGATTTTATATTTACTGTCAGTGGGTTTTCTCTCGGTGTGATTTTAAGAGTATTAGCAATTTGAGCTTGAGGAATACGCGGCTGCAAAAATTTTTTTTAGGGCTAACTCCGATTCTACTATAGTTGTGGGCTTCTCTTGTTTATATTGAATTTGCATTTTGAGATAGAAAAGAATCTGTCTCACTAATTATCGTACTGGAAAGGTTAATAAATTTTTGAAGATTATTTGTAGTTTTAAGCGACTTTTGGTGATTTTTGGTTATTAAGGAGAATAGATAATTTCTTTTTCTGAATCAAATATTTTTAAATGTTTCTAATACTTCCTCTAACAAAATCATCAATTAAATCGAATTCTAACGGATGATGTTGCTGACGGTTTTTAATTAGGTTAATTAAAAATTCATATTTCACCTATAAATTGTTGAAACCTTTATTCTTCATTCAATATTTGATAATGACCTGCGAAGGTCGAATCTATAGTTGTGTCAAAATTTTATAATATATTGTAAATACAAAGAATGGTTGTGACGTGGTAATCCATACTTACACTGAATTGAAAAATCCACCATGTTTAAACTCCTTTAACAAAATCATCAATTAAATCGAATTCTAACGGATGATGTTTATATGAAACTTCCGAATGTAATACCTTAAGATAGTATTGTATGGCGCTACGTTTCCGGTGTAGCTCTTATCCACGCGAGTTGGGCTGCTTTTACGGCTGTTTTAGCTCCAATAGATGTTGTATTACTTTTGATAATAACATATTTTGGAATTACCTGCTGACGGTTTTTAATTAGGTTAATTAAAAATTCATATTTCACCTATAAATTGTTGAAACCTTTATTCTTCATTCAATATTTGATAATGACCTGCGAAGGTCGAATCTATAGTTGTGTCAAAATTTTATAATATATTGTAAATACAAAGAATGGTTGTGACGTGGTAATCCATACTTACACTGAATTGAAAAATCTACCATGTTTAAACCAAAAATAATTATTGCAAAAATATTATATAGCGTGTAGGCACAATTATCAAAATCTAAACAAGACATCACGACTCGAGTTTCGGCGTTTTATCGATATTATTTAAAATTATCTTCTAGAATATTTACCATGGAAGTTAAACTACTATGTTTAATTCTAATCCTTAATGTGTAGATAGTAAAAGATAATGTGTGGCAACGTATAATTCCATTTAATCGTATTGTAATTTTTGGAGATTTTTGGAGAGTATTAGCTTAATTCTAATTGGTCTTAAACCCTTGAAGCAACTAGAATAATCAATATTAGTTTTAGGAATATTTGTTGCTATTTTCCACATATTAGAAAATTTTTAAATGTAAAATTTTACTTTTTTATATTTTGTTTATACGCTTGGTTCTCTAGCATCATAACAAGAGTTAAATTCTTACCATAGTCCTTAGTGCGTTTTGATCAAATATTATAATCAATGAATTTACTACAACCTTTTTATAATGCAATGTAATTAATATAAAGTGAATAGTGAAGTAGTTCTTTTAGTAATTTAAATTTAAAAAGTGACAGAATAATTTTATTTTCTATAAGAGTTTTACAAATCGTGGATTAGTTCTTGTTTTAGAATTAGGTTTATAGTAAAAAGATCATGGTCTGCAATAACACCGATCTTAATAACTTTTGATTTAAGACATTGGCTCATTTATGATTTAAGTCAAACCATGCGGACTTAAAGTCCATAAACAATTTCACGCTAGATTATTTTATGATAATAATATTAGTATGTGGATCTCCTAAAAATAGGCCTTCGTAAAATGATAACGGATAGTAGCTGATTATAGTCTGTACCACCACAAGTGCAGAGCAATGTATTATGTAATTTACATTTCAACCAAAGTGCTCTAGAGTGCACAGATTCAACTGCAAATTTAATTAATTTATTATTTCTTTTATTTAATATTGTTTATTAGTCAAAGGAGACCTTTGATTGTAAGAACTGTACATGATCACTTCCAATACAGACTTTGCTAATAGCACGTATGACAAAACATTAATTTTACAGTAAGATAATTAATGATTTACGTTTGATTAAAAAAATCTGGATCCACCTTCTCCCCAATCTGTAATTAATGGTTCCTTGGCAAAAACAAACGTGCCGGTCATTCGTAAGCCAGCGCCATCTATAAATTAGACGGACATGCAAATGCCACGAATCGCATTAATTTATCTCCGTCCGGTGAGTGCGATTAATGATCGCCCGTTAATCCGCCCCCTTTGCCCAAATCGATTACTGCCCTTCAAGACAATAAAAACCCCACTGCAGGGCCACATCAATTTCGCAATATTCACTTGTTGTCTCGACATCTCGTAGGAAAGAGAGATTTACGGGACCTAAATAGGAATATATTAATTAAAGCCCCTGGCAGTGAGAACGAGTCGTTCATTTCAAATATGTGTCAACATCTCTTTATTCATTCAGATATATGGTATATTTTAATGGTTCCGCTGGTAGCTAGAGAAATACATGTTATTTGTGGTTAAAACAAAATTATTTTTTCAATTCTGTGAAAGTATGGATTACTAGGTAGTAAAGGTAGTAACCATTCTCTTCATCAAGAAATACAGGTATATATTGTTCACTAATTACGTATACTTATATTATATAAAGAATTAAACAAACTCTCAGAACATAATACGCACTGGAGTGCTTAACAAACAAACACTAGGCTAATGTAAAAGTATCTATAAACAACCACCTGTGCATTAGACCGACAGTCGAAACGAAATAGGTAAAACTTGGACATTAAGGTCAGGATTTAGAAAAAATATAACTTTTTAAATATAACTTTACAATGTAATCATTTATTAACTCTTATAGTGTCTAGTAAATTTCTAATAAATCTGATGAGGCATGCAAACAAAATTTCAAAAAAGCATAGATTTTAAAGTTCATTGGGAAATAGCATTTAGTTTTATAGGTATAAACTGCGGGAAAATAAATGCACGCGTAATAATCTAAACAAAGGGGACAATTTTACCTCAATTTGGGGAACTTAGGAGTTGTCATGTGTAACACTATCAAAAATCTCTTGTCATTATATTGGCAAAAATTCACCAAAGTTACCTCATTTTTTGTTATCTTTAACTTTTTAGTTATATTTTTTTTAATCGTGTAATTACGAAAAACGTTTTAATAAATTTTTATGATTACAATTCTTTCTTGTAATTTAATTTTTTACAGCCAACACTGTTGGCTACCACATTATGTATCTCTTCAAGAGGTAGTGATAGAAAGTTAATAGAAAATAGCTGTGAAAATAATATCTTTTAGAATATTAAATCAGTAAAGTTAAAATTAAATGAAACACTTTTAACTTTAATAATAAAATATATAAGTCCTTTACGTTGTAGAAAATTAACTAATAATTAGAAAAAACACGAAAATATTTCAATGTTGACACATATACGAAATATTTTCGTGTTTTTTCTAATTACTTTTAACTTTGTTTTACCACAATAGTTATTTATTAACTGTGACTATAATTTCGGTTATGTTTGATAATGATCAGTTTAAGATCGAAACTATAGTCAAATAACTCTTGTGGTAAAACAAAGTTAAAAGTAAAATGTATTAAAATCCTTTAGTTCGTTGTAGAAAATTAAATAATAAATTTAAAAATACGAAAACTTTTCGTATTTTTAAATTTATTATTTAATTTTCTACAACGAACTAAAGGATTTTAATACATTTTATTATTCAATTATGCTCTTAGTGGGTATTTTCCTTAATCCCGAACGTAATTATTTCCGTAGAATTCAGTAATCCATCTCAGGTATAAATTCAGACCCTCAGTCGGTTATATTTCATTATTGTGTCAGTTGCCGTACATATCTGAGTAAGTTATTTATATTTAATTATATTTTTATTTTAGTAAACGTTTTTATTTATATTTGAAATCAATTTTATAATAAAGCTGTACTGAAGAGATCGAGAGATCGAAACACGTGTCTGCAGATGGTTATAAATTGAGTATTGAATTATTTAATTGCTTTTACTAATTTATTTTAATTACATCAACTTAAATTAATTTTTTGTTCCAAATTTATCATAATATAGTCATTGACAAATTATTTAACGTACATTAAATCATTTTTAGCTCATTTTACAGAAAGAAATACGTTCAAACTAGTGTTGCTTTGATAGTTGTACTATTTGTAACACGCAAATTAATTTGTATTATTCAATGTCTGTCGAAGTATTAGCTAGAGAAGTAGTTGTTTCAAATTAATTTGTTTTGTAGTCTTAGTAAGACTCATTGTTGTAGATTCACGAAAAGTTTTCGTATTTTTAAATTTATTAAAGTTAAAAGTGTTTTATTTAATTTTAATAAAAATATACCACCAAGTAAACGCCGACAACATTCAAGAATCAGTATAGTTAACTCTATAAGTCATTTAGTTTTTATCAGGATTTTAAAGAAGGTTGAGTAAGTTGATATTTATTATCCTGTTGGAAAATGGTATTTTCCCGTCCCTGAAGATATGGAAGCGCAACGGGTTCTAGCACATTAGAAATGTAACTAGCTGAGTTTAGGTTACCTTGAATGAAGATCAAGGGTAAAGGGTATGTTGCGTTCAACAAAAATGTTGGATTTTTACTTTCTCCACGCATCGGTCATATACTTCTCCGACCATCATGGCCCACAAAATAATTGGAATTCGTCACTAAAGACAATTTGATGCCATTCTTGCGTCCAATTCGCTATTTCATTGCTCCATTCTAGCCTGCGTAGAAGTTGAAGTGACACTACAAGAGGATGACATAAAAATGAACGATATGAACGTAGCCCATAAGACCTTATATGGCGATAAATAGGTGACATTGACATTTTGGATTGTCCACCTTTCATCCAATCATTTGCAAATTGATCGAATTGTTGAAAATCTGTCTGTTGTAACTAAAAGTTTTTAGCGACAATCTTCGCGATCTGTAGTCCTCCGGGGACGACCAAATCCAGGGCATTGTAGAACCCCATCATCAGACGATTTGGACCACACCAATAACATTTCTGTTTTCACAACGAGCAATTACTATTAACGAAAATCCTGCTTCTCTCGTGTCAATAATTATGACGTACTCCTGGAATTGTTATTAAGTTTAGAAGAAAATCATAAACAAACAATTTACAAAATTCACAGTGAATTACAAACTGACTGTTTTTTTCTTCAAATTTATTGTTACTAAGTGCAAAGAAAAAACCAAAAAAAACAAACTATTGGCTAGTGGAAAAAATAATTTAATAAGTTTAACAAGACAAAAACGAATTTATTAAAAGAGTCATTAAAATTAAACAGTTGAAAAATAGATAAAATGAACACTAAGTACGACGACCCGACCCAAAATAAAATTTCTACAAAATGATCTATCTAAGTATACAATTTAGGAATTCATTTCTTAAAACTTATATCGTCCAAATGTATACCTTCGCGGTAACGGTGATCATTTATTAGAACACTAAAATTTCTTATGACTTGTCGCTAGGTACACTTTGTGATGGCTGCCATTTTGTGATGGATATTTTCTTACAAAAGCGCCAGAGAAGTTAGTCTATTTGCCATAAACCTTAGATTTGAGATAACTACAAAGGAAAATATCCACGAGTGTTGAATCAGGACTGGGTGGAGGTCAATTTATTACAACTATGCGCATTTAAAGCTCTTGCGTGCATCCGCATTGAGCTGTTCAGATTGTCACTAGCAGACTGATTAATACTATCCATATTATCTGCCGTTCTTGATAATTTTGGTCAACACTTTTTGATTTTTTCAATGCTGTACCGGTCTCTTTACAGATCGGTTCTACACCCTATAGTGTTGCAGTCAACGAATCACAATTTGTATATTTTGTAAATCTTTCGCATGCCTAACGCGCGATCTTCTCCCGAAAAATACTTCGTGTCGACTAAATTGCCAAGAATCCGACCACTGACTGAAGAACGCAGAGACAGTCATGAGCGAGTGTTGTTGGCCATACGAATCATAGCTTCAGATATATCCAAAAGTCACGAGAAAAAAACCTGAGAACGCTAGAACATATCGAGTAGTATAAATATAAATGTGCTTGGTCTCAATAAGAATAACAATAATATTATAGATGAGCGAAGAAATAAAGGAGTTAAACCGTGAAAATTATTATAAATAAACGGTTTAATAAAATTATAATATAATTATAATTTCTTGTATACTTTGTAACTTTGTATAAAGATCAGGTAGGTCACTACTCCTGTGGAACATAGTTGTTGACAGCCTTCTGTGGCGACTTAACGATAATGGCTCCCACATCATAGGATATGCAGATGACATAACCATCCTGCTAACAGGCAGATTTGAGACGATGATAAGCAGCAATGTGAACACCACCCACAGCAGCAAGGGAAGCAATGCTCTGCCTTCGACCTCTTGACTTATACGTAGAGGACATGGCCACGGCAGCAGCACTGCGCCTAAATTCAGTTGGACTCTGGAACAAGGGAGGCAGGGCTGGTAGACACTGTTACCTCTTAGAGAAGGCTGTCAAGAAGACACCTTTCATTAAAAGGAAGACGAATAATCTGCCACCTTGCTACGTCATAAACAGACCCTATAATGTATCGACAAAAAGAGGAACCGGGAGAGTAGAGGGTGGGGAAACCCTCCGAATTTACACCGATGGTTCTAAAACCAAAAGAGGATCCGGGGCGGGCATTTACTTGCAACAAATGAACCTATCACTAGCTATATCCCTAGAGAAGCACACAACTACTCTGCAAGCAGAGATCGTTGGCATCATCCATGGGGCAAAAGAAATCCTACACCGTGACATCCGTGATAAGAACCTTACAGACAGTAGGGCAGCAACACTAGCAGTAAGTGGTCACAACATCACCTCAAGAGTAGTAAAAGAATGTCACAACACCCTGAAACAAGCAGCATAATCAAACAGTATTAAGCTGCGCTGGGTCAAGAGACACAATAATGAAGAAGACAAGAGCAAGGCAGACGCCCTGGCGCGGGCTGGATCGGCTCTCAGTTATACCATGCATACCATGGGCCCCCGATCGCGCCAACACCGAAATGCGTCACTGACATCCTTAAACAGAACCTCTCAACAACGTTGGGACAACACCTCAGGCTACAGACAGGCCAAGGAAGCAATGCTCTCACTGAATCTGAAAACAGCTGAATACTATCTGCGACTGTTCCGGGGGAATCTGCGTCTTATCACAGGTATCCTTACGGAACACTGTCATCTAAGAAAACACTTGTTTACTATGGGTCTGGTGGAACCCTCTATATGTAGAGCATACGAAGAAGAGGACGAAACAGTGGAACATGTGCCACCTGCCCAACACTCGCCCACTTAAGAGGGGCACAACGAGCCTAGGTGCTCTAGTCAATGATTTGATCACCCTTGGCAAGCTCGATCTAGATCCAGATCAGGTATGTATATTGGAAAGGGCAATGAAATTATAACAGAACATGGTTAATTGGTTTGAATGTGCTGCCCTTAAAATCGAGCTTTAAGAACGAGATTTGGATATAAATAGCAAAAAAGTATATATCAATAAATTGACATAATTTAGATTGGAAAATGGCGATTTTTATAAAAAATAGAAGAGAAATTGATGAAGGATTTTATATTCTGAAAAAAATTAATGGAAAAGACATCGAAGTAAAATTTCACTTTATATATTAAACATTTCGACAAAATAAAATAAGATTTGGTGAAAAATTAGCGACAAATTGAGAAGTAATTTTAATATTAAAAAATGCAGGGAATTCTTAAAAATAATTTATGTAAATTTTCGCAGTTGAAAGAGACATTGTTAGATAATATAATGTATTAAAATCCTTTAGTTCGTTGTAGAAAATTAAATAATAAATTTAAAAATACGAAAATATTTCGTGAATCTACAACAATGAGTCCTACTAAGAGTACAAAACAAATTAATTTAAAACCACTACTTCTCTAGCTAATACTTCGACAGACATTGAATAATACAAATTAATTTGCGTGTTACAAATAGTACAACTATCAAAGCAACCCTAATTTGAAAGAAATTATTTCTGTTGAATAAACTAATAAATGATAATTATCATTACACTAATTTGAATGAAATTATTTCTGTTGAATAAACTAATAAATGATAATAAATGAAATTATTTCTGTTGAATAAACTAATAAATGATAATTATCATTTATTAGTTTATTCAACAGAAATAATTTCTTTCAAATTAGGGTTGCTTTGATAGTTGTACTATTTGTAACACGCAAATTAATTTGTATTATTCAATGTCTGTCGAAGGAAGTAGTTGTTTCAAATTAATTTGTTTTGTACTCTTAGTAAGACTCAGTGTTGTAGATTCACGAAATGTTTTCGTATTTTTAAATTTAGACATTGTTAGAAAATCATAATTGCTAGAATTTATGAAGAATTATAATTAACTAAGCAAAGCTAAAAACATTAAGAAGTCTAAATGAGAAATTGCTGAAAACTTTTAAACAAATAACAGAAACAATTAAAAGAAAGAAAAAAGTCGAAGAAAAAGGTGTTGTAATTCATTTACAAAATATTTAAATGGTACAAGAATGGCAAAAAACGGAAGATTAACATTAACTTTTGATTTTTCTTTGATTATGTACCTAATATCGAGGATGTGTTGGGAGATTACCACAGAACAACAACGATTTTAGTGAAACAAAGAATCTTAGATTTGTTTTAAATACTAAATAATATAAAAATATAAGTTATCTATTACCAAATGTAAAATTTGTGTTGGATATTATTAGACGTCCAGAACAAGCAAGAGAAGGAAAGCAACTACTGTATTAAGATATTTTCAAAACCAGAGAGACATTACTATGTAACAAGAAAATAATTATTTGCAGGGAAACATTTGTATCGATATCAATGTGAAAGATATTTCTTATAAAGAACCAATCATGCATGCTTTAAAAAGCCATTGTAGTTCAAATACCAAAAAGAAGAAGTATCCAGATGACTGAAAAGGCTTCACAAATTTGACTTAAATACAGAACACCGACCTACATAATATTGTATGTAGTGTAACAACGCAGAATCGAAATAGAGTTTATTTCAGAAAATGACGGTAAAAAGGACCGAAATATTTAGCTGTAAAATAGTAGATAGTTTTGTTCTAACAAAATAAAACAAACTTTATACAAATACCCGGGAAATTTATAAAATAGTTCCTAGAAATCAAATCATACTAGACTCAATAATATTATTTTGTTTTGGAAAATATTTGCTATAATGGGTATTTTTATGAGGCCATTAAAATGAAAACCCTAAGAGCAGAATATCAATCAATCAAAATTGATCTTCTGGTGGAGATTTAGGACATACATCTTTTACACCAAATGTATAGTTTGTGGGATCCACTGCAAAAAGATTCTAGAAAATTTTAGAAGTATTGAAAGCCTTGATGGAAATCTGGAAGAAAATATACTAGAAAGAGTGGAAAATTCTAAATAAACAAAACCATACTTTCGACTCCAACAGAGTAAACCTAGTAGAAATATTATAAACATGTAATTTGTTGCCTAAAGGAGCAAGTATCGCCAAACGATTGTACCTAATGAGACAATAAAATTATTTAAATGTATCATCAAATATTATTTACGATTATAGAAGTGATAAAAAAGACAATAATTGCTACAAAATACTAGAATATAGAAAGAAAAGTTCGTTAGTATAAAGCAAGAACCATGGATAAGTTCTAGAAGGGAAATTGCTTAGAACTTCTAACAAAACAACGCATGAAATATAAGGGTCCAAAGATAATAAAATAACAGAAGAATAGAAGAGAAAGAAGTAGTAGAAGATAAGGGTGTTAAACAAACTATTTAAATAATTAGAAAAAAACACGAAAATATTTCGTAAAATCTACAACACATGAGTCTTATTAACACTACAAGAAACAAATTACTTTTGAAAAAACTACTTCTCTAGCTAATACTTCGACAGACATTGAATGATACAAAAGTAATTTGCGTGTTACAAAATAACAAGCCTATCAAAACAACACTAATTTGAACGTATTTATTTCTGTAAAATGAACTAAAAAATGATAATACGTTCAAACTAATGTTGATTTGCGTTACAATTCATAACTATTTCTGTAAGTCTAATGTATTCTGTAATCTCTTCATTTGAAATTTGATTATATATTAATAGTGTTTTGAGGATTTATATGGTATCATTTATAAGTACATTTGGAAATAGGGATTCTACATCAAAAGAAATAAATTTATTTGTTAATTAGGTCTATTGAGTTATTTAATGAGTGATAATTATTTATTCTTAATAATTTAAATTTATTAACAAGTCATTTTGCTAATTTATATGAAGGTGAATTAATGTTTGAAACTATTGGTCTAAATTTATTACCTGATTTATGAACTTTAGGTAGACAATAAATTCTCGGCAAAAATGGGTTTTTTAATTGTTAATTGGTAATGATTATCTTTGATTAAAGATGTTGGAAGTTTAATAGCGTTATTGATAATTTTGATGTAATTAAGTGGATTTTTTGTTAATTGTTTATAGGGACCTGATTCTAATAAGTGGATAACATTATCTATATAGTCTGAATTTTTAATGATAACAATACCATTGCTTTTATCTGCTTTAACGTAGAAACAATACTTTTGTTTTAGTGATTTAATTGTTAATTAATCTTGTTTTTCACTTTTAATTATGGACATTGGTGGTTTGTTGTGAATGATCTTTTTAATTGTATTTCTAGCAGCTATACGAAAGGCTGGGGCTTCTTTAGGAATAATGAATGCTGCGGCTGTTTCAATGTCGTTGACTATATTATCAATTGGAAGTTTTTTTTAGAAAGTAAAGCATGTTTTAAACCCTTTGATAGTAAATCTAATTCTTCTTTTGAAAAAACCACTTCTGTCTTATTATGGATTAATGTTTGTGTGAGTTCTTATGAAATTGAAATGAAAAAATATAAAAATTATTTATTGAATTTTGATCTTTGTCCTTTAGATAACCCATTACTTGAAATTATACCAATTTTAAATTTTCCCAAAACGTAACTTTTATACCCACCACGATTTTTTCAAATATTTGATTTTGTTATTTTTTTTTCTATTTAATTATACATTATAATTAAGTCGCCCAACTTTTTTTGACTTTTATATTTATTTTGTTGTGTCAATATACTATTGATAATGAACTCTTAGGGTTCGAAATGTAGATATAGTTAATAATAAAACTGTTGAAGAAAGGATAGACTTTTAACCACTAATAATTGAATACTTTACTTATTCAGACAAAAGCAAGAAATTAGCTTTTCTAACTAACTATTTTCTGGATCTACCTAATTGAATTAAATTCCCGGAGTCAAAATATGATGATTTAACCCAACATATCTATATCAAAAAGTTTACGGTTAAGCCGGAATAAAACAATATTCTAGTTTTTATGTTGTGGTTCCACTTTTTGAAGTTTGTTAAGTAAAAATAATACATTCAAACTTGTATTATTTTTCTATGAAATAAGGATACGTAATTAACAATAAAATATGTAATGGTTAATAAATGTTTAACGTTAATATTTTGTTGAATGGAGTATTAATATCACAACGATCACAAATTCTACTGCTTCTAATTAAACCATTACTGTTTGCTAGTTAAATACTTTCTAGAAACTTTCTTATTTATTAGCGTATGCAGATTGTTAAATTTTAATCAACAGACATTCTATTTCAAATACCTAAAAATTTTGTGTTTTGATTTAAGGAACCTATTATTCTAAAATAGTAATATTTGTTTTTCCTGTGAATTGTTGTGAAGTATCTCCCATTATTAACCAAAATTTTACACAATTTGTATTTTGTCACAATCATACATCTACCTGATGATATCACCGTGTGGCGAAACAATTGTCGTAGTACAATAAATAAATTTTTGAAACCTCACGTTATACCAGTGTTTTATTAAAGTGATTAAAATTTTTCCTATACGAAAAAGGACTTAACATAAACTGTGTCATGCGAATAAACAATCACGTACAATACGAATTAACAATATGCAATTGTTATTTAATATGTTTTCGTGTCTAATTTATAAATACCTAAATAATAAATTCCTTTGGGGAATATATACAATAATTGTCATATTTTATTATATAATTATTTTCTAAGCAATAATTATAACATTAATATAACTGACATCTTTAATTACTGAATCAACACATGGAAATTCAAATAAAATAATCAGATTTGCAATATTTCAATAATGTGTCTTCGCCTGAATTAAGGGATTTAAGATTAGAAAGTTTGATTTCCCAGTAGCGATTGCCAATCGATTTGCATATCTTAACGAAGGAGGCGCAATTCCTGCGAGAGAACGGTGGACGGAGGGCGTCGCGACGCACCCATCCCCTCGCTTCTCGTCCGACCGTCCGTTTCTTCCCGCCGATTTAACCGGAGCTTTTTGTTTAGCACAGTGAGCAATTTCCGTGGAAAAAAGCTCTGGCTTAATGGTCGGGAATAAATCCGGGCAGCGCGTTTCTGCGTATTTATTCCGCGAATAATTGCGACGGTTAAGCTTTGTGTCCCAGAGAGAGGAAAAACTTTTCAAATAACACAATGAATCAATTCGGTGCGCGTTTGATTACGTTGGCCGCCTTCGACGGAAAAAGAATGCGATCTATTCGAGTCTCAAGTACAAGCACACTGAATATATCCATTCCCACCGTTGGTAGAGTAGTGAGTTAGAACGGTAAGGATGTAAAATTCTGAAAATATTCAACTAGTGGAGAACGTGTTGCATATAGTAACGTGGTTTATCAAATTACATTTTATATAAATCTGACAGTAAAAAAATACATTAGTATTTCGTTGTGGTAGTAATAAAGTTACTTAAACCAAATTAAACTCAAAACAAGTCGACTCAATTTACATCAACGAATTTTCTAAAACTTTTGAAAGAGTAAAACACAACATTTTACTATTATCCGACATATATAACGAAATAGAATCAACAATTTTATTATTTCAATTAAAAGAATCGGGTATTGACGACCTAGTTAATAATTAGCTTATTATCTATTTGAGTAACAGAACACAACGTGTTTGTATATTTGTATGTAACGACTTAAATAATGTATCGAAATGAATCATCTCTGTACCATAAATGGTCTAACTAACACGATTTAATTTACAGAATTAGGTATATTACTCACGACAAAACTAAATTTCAATAAATATACTACCCATATAACCAACAAAGTAAAAAAGTGTTATTATTAATTAATTAATTAATTTTCAGTTTTTTGTAGTCTTCACATACCACACTTTGAAACTGTTATATATTGCACTAGTTCGCCCATATTTAGAATATGCCCCCTTAAATACCAAATTAAAACGGTACAAGGTAAATATATAAAATGGTTTCATTATAGAATCTGTGAACGAAGCACAAAGTTTATGCCAATTTACCATCAAGTTATTGGATGGTAGATAAATATTTTTAATATATTAATTGATTAGCCTGTTATATGTTGAAAATTCATATTCACTTAATTGGTTAATGAAGTAAAAACACTTAAACTTTCAAAACACTTTAGTATTGCTTTTTTTTTAAATGCAACAATCAGTTCGCCACAATAATAAAGTTTTTTATGCGAAACTTAGCCATAGATGAGTTAAAAATATCAATACTACTAGGTAACGTATTAAACAATCTCATGGCTCTACAAGGAGTGTTATTATATCCATTATTAGATGGATGGAACTTCAAACTAAAATGATTGTCACACCTTCGCAAATGTGGTGGAAGAACGTTAAAATTTAATTAAAGCCTCAAAAATTTGTGTTGAATCTTCTCAACTGCAAAAATATCATAAGAAACTGATGGTGACCAAACAGGAGCAGCATATTCAAGTATCGGGCGAACTAACGTTAAGTATATATGTCGTAAAGTATAGAGTGTAAAACTGAAAGAAAAACGATTAACGAAACCAAGCGTTTTGTTAGCTCCGCCCTCAAGTGAAGATATATGCTCCTTAAACATCAATTTTTGATCAAATAGAACACATAAGTCTTTAACCAAATTTACAGATTTGACTGCGATGTTATTAATTTTATAACAATATGTAATATTGCGCTTCTTCTGACAATAGGTAATTTTACTACATTCGTTCACATTAAGATCTAACCTATTGCTAATACACCATTGTTCTAGAGATGATAGATCTTCCTGTTGTTCTGTTGCTGAGGTAACTCATTATCCATTTGGTTGATGCTTCATCTAATCCTATATTAGATAATTTGGATACCAAAATTCCATGGTGGACGCGATCGAATGCCTTGGAGAAGTCCGTGTAGACGCAATCCATTTGCATTCCATCCTCGAAGGCATTAAGTATTAATGACTTGAACACAATTAGGTTAGATAGAGTCGAATGTCCACTGCAGAATCCATGTTGTTCCGGTATTATTATATTTTGAAAGAAAACCTTTAATTGTAATGCAATCAGACTATCAAATATTTTAGCAATGTAGTTTTTTTAAATAGCGGAGTAATAAAACTTGATTTCAATAGCAGTGGAAATATTCCAGAACGAAGCGATTTTTCCAATAAAGTATATAAAACGTGTCCACGTAAATTTTATTCTTTATAAAAGTTCGTGCTTGATCTTGATCATACAAAAAAGACATGAAAAATTACATTAAACGCTACATTAGAAAGTTAATTAACAATTTTTATAACTTTTGCACTTTCTAGAGCGATTTTTATCAAGTATCCTTAGTTTTGACGTATTTGTATAAATTATGGCAGAGCGATTAACTTTACAAGACAGAGCAGAGTTGGTGCTAATATGTGACGATAACTATAAACGTTGCAGAGAATTCCGTAAAGAGAATCAGTTATTCACAAGTGTCAAGAATTTTAAAGCAATTTAAAAGGACCAGAAAATTTGAATTGCATTTTAAAAAGAACGTGCTAAATTAGTGAGAAATGTGGATAATTAGTTGGGTTTCTTGCGTCGTTGAAAATCGTGAAATAATAATAATAGAATTGGGAAAGTCAACATTACATAAGGTACTAGCGGCGAATAAGTTGAAAGCATTTAAACCAATATACGTTTAATATCTTGCAAGAACATGATTACGACAATCGTTCTATATTTTGTTTCAGGGTACAAGGTGAAATAGAAATTAGAAATTTCCTAAGAAGATCCTGTTTACGGATGAAGCTACATTTACTACAAACGGTCTAGTTTTATCACAAAACTGTAGTTGGCGGCCAACAGAAAATCCAGCATTCCGAATTATCTACAAAAAATCAATATTCTCGAAAAATACCCCTACATATTTCAGCATAGTTGAAATTTGGAAAGATATTTAGAATTTTTAAATATGGAATTTAAAAATTAATTTGACATGTTACCTTTGGCTCCAAGAAATTCTCTTTGGTTTATGCAGAATGGGGCACCTGCACAAAGTGCTCGTGTCGTAGTTGAATATTTAAATGAACAATGATCTTCCAAGATTGGAAGACATTCAAAATTCCATGGCCTGCGCGCTCACCTGATCCAAAATGTACTTGAATACTTTTTATGGGGGTGGGTAAAAGTTAGAGTTTAATCTGAGGGAAGAACACAATTATGTATTTAGAGGGAAGGGCATCACATCGAGTGATTTTTATTAAAGGAATAATAATATTAAGGTTGTTAATTTTAAAGAAAATACAATTATTGTTGATCGAAACTGTATGTCATTTGTTTTGTCTTTTTTGTATGTTCAAGATCAAGCACCAACTTTTATAAAGAACGAAATTTTCTGAAAAATGTGAATAATAAAAAAGTTTCCCATTTGTTTCATACTTACGTGAAACGTTGTATATATAACACTACTATAACTTTTAACCTCATTGAATTTAAAAGTAATAATATAATAATAAGTCAATAGTTTACCTTTAGTAACTGTAAAATTAATTAATTAATACTAGTTTCGAGAAGATTGAAAAATAAATTTAGTAGAGGAAATGATGACGTATCAAACATTTTAGATAAAACGTATATAAATTCTATAGTGCAAGGGATGAAATTTTTCCAGATCAACTAAAATTAGCACTTATAATGCAACTGTTTAAAAAGGACGATCCGCAAGTTATGAATAATTACAAACCTAAAAGTCTTTTATAATCAATTTCAAAAAATTTTGAATTCCTAATGTGCGACCGACTTCTAAAAATTTTATATGACTTTAGTTTATTTATTTATTGAGACACCAAAAAATTATATTAACTCGCTAACTGAATTAACATTTCTTATAAGTGTATTTTTAGAGCTATTATAGCCATACTGAGTCATGTGGTGTTCTTCGGACAGTAGTTTTTGCTGCCTAGTTGAACGAAATGGGACGTTGAGAGCAATCGATGACAGTATACATGGGCAAAATATCAGTCTATTCAGTATGCGATATGCAAAACATAACGAAAAATAAATTATTCGTTTTGCAAGAGGCAGCAAACCAAGATAATTAAGAAGCATATTATAGTTATTATCAAACAATAGGTTAGATCGGTAGCAGACGAGTTTTACCATTTTGCGTTGTACACGTTCCAATCTATCAATGTGACACTGGTAGTATGGCGACCAAATAATACAACAATAGTGTAAAATTGGTCTGACTAATGCGAAGTATAACGTTAAGAAAGTGCGGATAGATTTAAAATGTATACTAATACACCATAAAAACCCTATTGTTTGTAAAGCTTTTGCTGTTATTAAATTTAAGTGTTCATTAAATTGAAGTTTGCTGTCGAATATAATGCCTAAATCATTAATAATATAATCCCTCTCTAAAGGATTGCTATCTAGAAAATAGACAACCGGTACAAATAGTCCTTGTTTTTTAGAAAACCGTATGTATTTGCATTTAGTAATGTTTAAATGTAAGTCATTATTGTAGCGCCATAAAATAAGTTAATCCAGATCATTTTGCAGGATGCGACAATCCTCACTGGTGGTGATTTTGCGATACAACTTCGTATCATCTGCATGGAGTAAGAAATTTGATTGAATTTCTTTACCAATATCATTAATACAGATGAGAAATAACAATGGCCTAAGGTGAGACCCTTGAGGCACACCGGAAGTTGCGTTTATTACAGATTTAGAAACTGCATCGTTTATTTTCACCACATGCTGTCTACAACTCATGAAAGATTGAAGCTATTCAATCATGTACCCAGCTACACCATACATACGGAGTTTGTATAAAAGTCTGCACTGACTAACATTGTCGAACGCTTTACTAAAATCGGTATAGATTGAGTCTACCACTGTCCCTTCCTCCATTGCATCGGTAATAAAATTTGAATATATAAACAAGTTGGAAACTGTAGATCGTGATGGAAAAAAAACATGTTGTTGCTCACATATCAGTGGCTTGAAATTTTTTAACATAAACTTCGCTACCAACTTATCTAACAATTTAGGAAAACACGATTGAATAACTATTGCACTGTAATTGTTTACAAATTTCTTTAATCCTGATTTAAAAACCGGGACACTGTAGCAACGCTTTCAAAGAGAAGGGAAGAATCCATCTCTGAGTGAACGGTTAAATAATTTAATAAGAGGTAAAGACAAAGCAGATGCACATGCTTTTATTAAAGCAGGCGCTATTCCATCAGGACCGGGTATAGCACTGTTTTTAATTTCAGATAGGCATTCTAAAACATCTGTCTCACTAAATTGTAAGGTATTGAATATTATCACTAGAATAAATAACTTCAGGACCAATTGTAGTATGATGAGAATATGAATTTTGAAAATAATCAGCAAATATATCCGTTATACCTGAATCTGTCTCACTAAATTGTAAGGTATTGAATATTATATCACTAGAATTAATAACTTTAGGACCAATTGTAGTATGATGAGAATATGAATTTTGAAAATAATCAGCAAATAGATCCGTTATACCTGAATCCGAGTTTGCGACAAGGGTTCCGTACGTCATACTGGATGGAAGACCTCTGCCCCTGCCATTTACAATATTTCCAAAACATGTTGATGTCATAAGGTATACTCTCAACGTCCTCGATATAGTTTAAGTGGTCCTTAACTATAGTATCCTTACAGACAGCTCGTAAATTAGAAAAAAATACGTAGTCATTCCTAGAACGTGGCCGTTTAAAATTTCTGTGAACTCTTCGCTTTTCTTTAATTAAGCTTATTAAAGATTTGGAAAACCAACCAAGAAAATGGGATTTTAATTTCTTTCGTTAAGGGACATAACGATTAAATGCCTTGTATAGAATTTCGTAAAATGTATCTATATCATGTTATAATGAGAGACTCTTAAACAAATTTACCCAGTCAAAGCTGCTAATATAATTACTTAAGCCTATGATATCAGTATTAGAGAAATTATAGTGGAATTATTCATCTAATGTTGATAAACTGCTGGGAACATTAAAATATATTAATAACGGTGGATGATAAATGCCACACTTCACCAATGGTCCAGAGATAGAGAAATTCACAGTTGAGACATTAGAAAAAGCAGCAAGGTCTAAAATATTACCGCTATTATTAAAAAAGGAGTTAAACTGATAAAAACCGCCACTCATAATACCATCACATAAAAGACGCGCACTTTCACTAACCGTATTTATTGGTAAATATCCGACAGAATCATCCTCGGTGATCAACTTTACTTCCGGTAGGTTGTAATCTCCAAGCAAAAGCATGTTAGAATCAGGGTATTGTTCAATGATTTCAGATAATGCGCTAATATGTCCGGCATACATCTCAGTAGCTGATCGTGGAGGAATGTAGATACAACCAATTATATTCTGGCTGTTGATAGACACCCAAATTTCTTCACGATTTTCGGAATCAACAGTAAGAAAACTAGAGCTTAACTTCCTATTTACTCCAAAAAAGACGCCACCGCCTCTAGAATTTGTTGATGTGGTATTGTCACGATCGCAGCGATATATAGTTTAACGGTTGTCGATAACTTCATTATCTCGTATGTCGGAATTTAACCATGATTCAGAGATACAAATGACATCAAAGTAATTTGCCAAAACAACATTATAGAAATCAAATAATTTTGTTCTTAATCCTCTAACATTTTGATAGAACACAGATAGACCAGTAGATACTAACTTTGACATGTTGACGAATAGGAACAAATTCTTTAATTGCGATGCCTTGCGGCCATTTCGACGCTTCAAGTAAAGTTTTAAAATGAGGTTCATCAATACCAATTTTAAAAGATGATGACTGATCAGAGTTCACCAGTCTCGGCATTCCCACCTAATAATTGGAAGTTAAGGTAGTAAGGGGGAGTGTAGTGAATTTTTGAGAGGTGAAATTAAATTGATAGTGGAGAATAGATCTATTAGAGGATTCTAGATTTTTTTCTTTCATGATGGATTCAAATAGTTTACCTATTACAGGAAGCGATGCAAATGATTATACCATGCTTCCATTCACAGAGAAAGTATTGGTTTTGGTAGCATTAGTTGAGGTTTTAAGGATAAATTGGTGGATATGTTCGGGCAATTTTTTAGGATAGATCTAGGAATATTGAAATTAGGTTATCGTTAGTGATTGTCGAATTGTCGAATGGGTCTATAATGATGGTGATGTTGTTATGTTTCGATATATGTTTTAATGGAAATTATAAATTTGAAGATGTGTAGAAATAAATTTCAAATTATATTAATTAAACATATGATTTGTATTAAAAAAAAAACAAAAATATATTACAAGTATGATTTATGATAAATATTAATATAATTCAAATAGAAATTTTATGTTTGTTTTTATAAAAACAAAATAAAAATTATATATAATTTGTGAGTTATTTATATAAAACATTTGAAAAATATGGTAATTTCTGGATTTGTTTTCGCTTTGTAAATTTCTCTCGCTTCCAATAAATCCATTTTTCGACTTTTATTTGCTAAATTAATTGCTAAAAATTTTCGAAAAAATGGTATTTAATAAATGATTTAGGAAACTTAAATTATTCTTATTATGTTTATGTTTGACTTATCTTTTTGGTTTAATTTAATTTTGAAACTACGATCAGATTTTCCCATTTTTTTGCATA
This sequence comes from Ontholestes murinus, assembly GCA_963969525.1. NCBI lineage: Eukaryota > Metazoa > Arthropoda > Insecta > Coleoptera > Staphylinidae > Ontholestes > Ontholestes murinus. The sequence goes on from OZ018391.1 coordinate 50,263,455, forward strand.
TTAAGAAAATATTGCTTTAAATGTTATTATCAGTCGTGTCATGCTTTCTTATGTAAAAATGAGTTTACTTGTGTATCTTTAAAACAATCAAATAAATTATATGTTTGAAATATTTTTCATATTAATACCTTGGGGCCATCAGAAGTGATTTAAGAGAACCGATTTGGTGTATGTGTATTTTCTATTAATATCAAAGTTTAGTTTGTTCTTTTGTTTATTAATGGATAAGATTGAAGGAGGGGAATTAGTTCCTATTTCTAGTACAAAGGTTACTTATGCATAAATTAAATTGATATTTTTTTTAAAACATCCTCAAAATATGCAATACACTACATACCTATACTATCAATTAATGTGTTTTTTATCGAAAGGAAAATGTAACATTATTCATTCATTCTGCTTATTTATTTACGAAAATTAAATGTAGATTAGACGTACCACATATTTCCGACATAAAAATAGGGAAAATTAACAAGTTATAGCTATTAATTTCTTCTAAGAGGAATTTTTAATTAAAACGTGATAATGACATTGAAACGTGGTTCTTCCGCCGTGTGTTTTTTTTGTATTTGTATGTGTGTAAATGAGCTTGTTACTTTAAAGGATCGACCCCGTTACTCTAAAGCACCATTAATTGTATCCCAATGGTGAATGGTACCAGTCACCCATCCAACTACTTCCCTGAACCAACGTGGTTGCACTTTAGTTCGGGGACGTAACCGAATGCGTCACCACTGACTTTGAAACTTATTATGCCGCGTATTAAATATATTACATAATTGTTAGTGATAGAAACATAGTAAGTGCGTAAGTATTTATCATGAACTTACCACGTAGTAACGCTCGCCACCATTCTCATAATTAAAATGATTATTATAAAACTACTCGATAATGGTGCATGCGCCGGGAAAGGTTTGCATTTAAGTGAAACACAAGAAGCAACAATAATCCTTTGTATATATTTAAAATTGCTTATACTTAGTTTTTACCTCCGTTTTTAACCCCTTGCTGTTTCAAAGCAATCTAAGTTACACCGAATTGAAAACTTTAGTAGGTTGTAGCAACAAATAATTTTTATGAAGATTTTTCTTTTTGCTACTTTCTAATCTAGACAATCCCAAAATAACCCGCAAACGGTAGACGGTAGATGATATGTATATTCCGTCTAATAGTACAAAATGAAATTTTCAACAATTTATAATTCAAATGATAATGATAACAACTCGAGTCGTTTTGTGTTGTTTAGATTTATATAACTATGTCTACGTGTTATATAACAATTTTAAAATAATTATTTGCGATTAAAACATTTATGGCTACCTAATTAAATATTTTCATATCGGCGATTAACAATGGAAGCACTTAATGAAGAAGTGAAATAAGGGTGCGCAAAATTCCTTCAGAAATAAGTTAATGGGATCAAAAAGATTGATTTTGCTTCAGGTGTTTTTCCTTAAAGACCTATTAGAATGAGCCGTCCCCGCCACGGCACCCCCTGCGACCGTCTCCCGTAGTCGTTCCCCCCTTTTCTGGATATTAATCTTCATAATGTCGCCTTCGTTTTGCCCTATATTTATCAGGAAATTACAATACGTGCTGGAGGTGATTTCTTTCCATGAGTTTCATTTAATAAAATGTGACACGAGATGAAAACTCGGCTGCTGAAAAACCGGAATATAGCTTCTCGAGGTGCGGCTTAATGATTCCAAGATAATATAAAAAATAACGTAGTAGAAAATATATTTATATTGCAAATGACACGGAAACCGATAATAATATTTAAAATATAATCGCTTTAGAATAGACAAGTCTATTCAATCGGTCTGGTCGTTAAATTAGGCAATTTTTTCATTACGTTAATTAATACCTTAAATATGTTTATTGTCAATTAATTATTTGGAAATGTGTATTATATCATAATGATATTATAAGTTCTTTTAGACGAATTTCATTGAAAGTCTGCATACTGTTAGAGCTATTTTCTGTAGCGGGTGGGATTGATGACCTTGGCGGATCAGTTTTGGCCCGAATGCCGTTGTTTGGAGAATTTTGTTATAAACAGAGTAGTGTCTCAGAATAAAAATTGGCAAAGATGAAATTAATTTAAATCCCATTGAATCTACATTTACTTTTTATAGTATCTTTATTTTTAAAATTTTAAATTTTATATTAATCAAATTCCAAATCGATCTTTAACATTATTTAATGACAAATTAAATTATTTGAATGATTAGAGCAAACCAGTTGAGTAAATACACAAAATCAGTGAAACAGACCAACTAATTTTCGTACTTCTTGTTAATCAATAGCCATACCAACTGAAATGATGTGTATTTTATGATAATTATCAACAATATTAAAGTAAATTACAATAAATTCTAGTTAAATCGAATTTAAAGCTCTATTGTTTTAAATAAAATAGTTATTTTTTTTTTTAATATTCAAGACTATTTCCTACTTAACTATAAACTTTTGGGTATAAATATTTGTCTATTTTTATACTTCCTCTTTTTCATTGGCCATAATATTAAATGTGTTCTAATTGTTTAAATAGTAATAATATAACTTTGATAACTAATTGTCACTGCCTTGTGACATTGCGTGCTCACTGGGTATTTGCATCTATCATCACCCCTAAGTACTTCATGCTGCTGCTCAGCTCCACCTCCTCGCATAGCAGCATAATACGCACCCTGCCTTTTTTTGACTTTCCGTCGGGTCCGCCAGGCTACTACCGTTTTCATATCCATCACGCTGATACGACTCGCTCTTTGCTATTCGTCCATCAACACCACGGGCCGCGGTTCTTTAAGATTTTGTCATCAAAGGTGGAAACAAACCCCGGTCTTCCTAAATGCCGCCCCCAGATGATAACCTTTGAGGTCCCTTTCGGACTTACTCTGTGAGGCTCACTTTTAGTCTTTTAGATACTATAAGGTATGGTCTACCTCTTGGAGGACCTCTTTTCCTTTTTGCTCTTACCGATCGCCACCCTTAGCTTGCCCTTTTCTTTTCAAGCGCATTTTCGAGGAAACGCAGGTCATCTCCTCTCCTCCTGTACCTCGTGAGGTGTCTTCTTGCGGAATTTGCCACTAGGTTTTCCGAACCTCCTCTTCGGGATGGCAACATCGCTGGCTCCCTTTAGCCAGTGAATCCTTCCGCAGCCTGTTTCTTCCCTGCCGGAAGTCCGAAAGCTTGGCCGGGTCCACCCTACTGACATCACACTTAATTCACTAAGTATCCTGAACGACTATTTCGCTCTCGTCCCATATTTAGTTATTCACGGTACTGACTCGGACGTCGTCAACTTTCGGCCTATTATTGAAGATGAATTAGATCGCACCATCATTGGTTTCTTCCTTTATTCATCATCTCGAGATAGAGCCGAGCTATTCTTTCTACTGTTCCTCCTCCCATTCGCCCACTCACTTATACTATGTCCCGTTCTAGGCTCCCCGATACCGAGACCAGTCAATCCTATGTTATGGACATGTCCCCTTATCTACAGTCAGTTAATCAGTTTTAAGTTCTGGCCATGTTGGATTACCTAATCATTAATTTGACATCGAGATCGTAAAAGGTCTGAATCTGGATCTGGATTGAATTTGCCAAGGGTGATCAAATAATTGACCAGAGCACTTAGGCCTCACTAGGCCCGTTGTGCCCCCTTGACTGGGACAGCCCTGCGTTGTTCTATCACTCATTTAGCCACCCAAGGTGGCGAGCAAAGGACAGCAAAACGCTTGGAGGGTTATCCCTTATGTTGGCAATGTTCGGCCAGAGCTCCCCTAGCATGGACTCTCTAAGGTGGGCGAGAGCCGGGCAGGTGGTTAACACATGTTCCACTGTCTCGTCCTCTTCTTCACATGTTCTACATATTGGGGTTTCCACCAGCCATATAGTAAACAAGTGTTTCCTTAGCTGACAGTGACCCGTAAGGATACCTGTGATAAGACGCAGATTCCCCCGGGATAGTCGCAGATAATATTTAGCTGTTTTCAGATTGGGTGATTCTGTTTGAGGATGTCAGTGAGGCATTTCGGTGTTGGCGAGATCGGGGGCCCGTCCGTGGTATCACTGAGAACCGATCCAGATCGCGCCAACTCGTCTGCCTTGTTGTTGCCTTCTTTATTATTGTGTTCCTTGACCCAGCGCAGCTCAATACTGTCAATGCTGCTTGTTTCAGGGTGTTTTGACATTCTTTTACTAGTCTTGAGGTGATCTTGTGACCACTCACTGCTAGTATTGCTGCCCTACTGTCTGTAAGGATTTTGATGTTCCTATCACGGATGGCACGGTGTAGGATTTCTTTCGCCCGTTGGATGATGCCAACGATCTCTGCTTGCAAAGTAGTTGTGTGCTTCTCTAGGGGTATAGCTAATGACAGGTCCATTTAACACCATCGGTGTAAATTCGGAGGGTTTCCCCACCCTCTACATTCCCGGTTCCTCTTTTTATCGATACATTATAGGGTCTATTGAAGACGTAGCAGGGTAGACGTAGCTTCCAAGGAAGAGTGTCTTCTTGACAGCCTCTTCTAAAAGGTGACAGTGTCTGCCAGCCCTGCCTCCTTTGTACCAGACTCCAACTGAGTTTAGGCGCAGTGCTGCCGCCATGGCCCTCTCCTCTACATATAAGTCGAGAGGTGGAAGGCAGAACATTGCTTCCATTGCTGCAGTGGGTATTCGCATTGCTCCGGTCGTAATAGGTGACGTCGTACCAATTCAGGTTCACCGTTATCTCCACTAATGGCCTACGGTCGTCCTCTTCTGGTCAGCCTCCGATCTTCCTCGCGCCCGGTGATACGTTTTCTCCTCTCTTGCTTGCATGATTGACTCTTCTCTTCATCTTTATTGCCTACTTTAAAGCCGTGCATTGAAGCTCTGTATGAAATGGCATTTTTCTTCACACTTCCTTTCTCCCTGCTGTTTTGTCCTGTCCCCTGCATTTTGCTGATAGGTACCTAAATGCCTTCTGTACCTTATCGATTTGTTCGGTCTAGCCTGGAATTTACAACCTAACCGGGCGATTTTCACTATTTCCTCAGCCTTGGTGACTAATTAGAAGAACTTGATCTTTGCTATCTCCTTACTGCCTTTTGTTAACACGGCTCTGCTGTCGTCTATTAGTCGGTTTATGCATCTCGGCTCCTCCCTGTCAATGCCCTTTCTGACCTCAAGGACAACATTCTTTACCATAGATCTCCTGGCCGACATTGCATCTTAAGTAGTGATAGTACGAAGGATATGTAGAGTTTCTTCGCGAATGCCACCACTGATGCTATCTATTTCTTTATAGTTCTTTGCGTGTTAGAATCTTCCTTAAGTAACGTGAGAACTGTTTGCACCTTGTTTAGCTTGGTGAGAACCGCAGCTGTACGCTATGACGTTCTGTTCTCTGTATGGGCCTCTTTCGGCGTTGGTTATCTCGCCTCAGGATACCTGAATATCGATCCCCACGAGTAAGTCTTGTGGGTAGCCGGGTGGCTTGCCGTAGAGCCCCCGTCCGCTGATAGTGCCGCCTGATTTTTAGTAACCGTTGTGGGGGTTGCTAATGGTTGTCCTATTTAAGAAGAAGGTTGTGATTGAAGAAGGGGCCTGAGTATCTTACAATCGCTTTGAATACATTTTACACAGCATCTAAGATAAAACTGTAATTTCGAACGTTTTGAGGTTTTCGTAATTGGTGAGAGTTTTTTTATGGTTGGGACAGTTGACAGTTCTGGGTTAAGGTTTTTCACTGATCACCTTGGTCGATTTTCAGCTGGTATATTGACTTCACTTAGTATCGCCAATTTCTCCGAAATTACTTAACCGAGATTGTTACAACTTTTAAAGGCGCACTTCACTATTTTTTACTATCCTATGGTAAAGTGACAAGCACACACAATAGCACTAATTCCGCAAACTAAAGTCCTCATACATATTTCTATCACTAGTAACTAAAGGCTCTCTTAAGTACCCATACTCAGGTATCTACCTATACAAGCTTGAAATAAACACACCCTCTGATATAACTAACAGAGCACCACAAAACATGTCCGCCGCCGTTTTAGATATGTTAACAATAGTTTAGTATTATATATATATATATATTGACGTGTAATGACATCTGTATTAATTAATTTTTTGTGCTAATGGCGTTGAAAAATTTCAAACAATGTACCGCGGATTTATCCGATATTGTACATCGGTACATTGTTTGAAAATTTTTCAACGCCATTAGCACAAAAAATTATATATATATATATATATATATATATATATATATATATATATTTCTATGTGAACAAATATTAAATTTACGATATAATTTGATTCAAATAATGTTGTATTTAAAATTGATCAGATTGTAATCAATGAGTTACTTCTTAATTTATTTAATTATTTATATTTTTAGGTGGCCATCTTTTCAATTCTGTGGCTATATTCTCACATTCACAGTTATTAAAATATTTCCATATTATCCGTTACAAAATATGATTGCATTTAAAATATCAAAATCTACAATAATATAATTTTTAGCACTTTTAGTCTCCTAAATTAGAATTACGAAGAATTTTTAAATAATAATTAAAAAAAATTATTTATTTACGGATTAATTGATGCATTTTTATAAAATTAAAAGACGAAATATTGATATGCATCATTATCCATTTAATTAAAACCAATTTTAGATCTTTATATATATTTAAAAGTAATTAAACCATCAATCAGCAGCAATTATCATATAACGTACATATGCATAAATCAGGCTAAAATCCCCTAAAATATTCAACTTAATCAACAGGCAACGTTATTTTGTTTGGTCGTTTAGGGCATTAACTAACATCAGAGAGGCCCTTAATCGGCTCGAAATTATCAAAAAGCGCAATAAATCGCCGTCAAGAGCTAAAGGGATGAAAGAGGGCGCAGGAGGGTGAGAGAGTGAGCCTCGCTGATAAACACGGACGTAATTTAATTTCCTGTCGGAGGGCGAACGAGTCACACCGGCGATTTTAATGAAGGCGCGCGCCACTGTTCCCATAATATTTATTCGGACCGTAATCGTCGTCGCGACGCTTTACTCACTGATTACACCGTCGGGTCGTCTAACCGCAGAGTAATCGCATTCCTTTGGTCAACAGCCACATGAACAATATGTTTGTCTGTGCTCAAAGAATGTTATATGAAAACAAATCTAAAAATAACAAATTCTAGTTTTACGTTCGACGTATCAACTGTAATATTACTTTTTGTGAAATTTGTGGAATTTCAAAAGTGATTCATTTATAAAAAAATGAAAAATATTTGAAATTGTATGTATATTTATACGTTATCTATTCGTTTAAAATTTGCAAAAAGGTCACTTGAAATTAAACAATAATATTAACTTACGAAACGGAACACTAAACATGGTTTTTGCGAAATTTTACAATTTTAAATATAATATAATATTTTATAGAAAGTGTTAAAATTAAATCTCAAAACGTATATTACAAATGACAAATTTATTTTTCTGTGTTTAGAGACTTCTCAAATATCGGGGCTCCATAGAGCAGGATCTAGTATCTAAAGCCCTTTAGATTGGGTATAACCCTGACGAGGCTCATGGCTGATTTTTCGGCTTTGTCAGATATGTTGTCAATGTATGCTTTCATCCTAGTATTTCTCCCCATGTATACTCTCAGGTATTTAATGGTGTCCTATGTTTTAATTATTTGTTCATTCACCCTTACACGTGATTCTGCCATACAGAAACAATGTTTCTGCTTTTTTTTTAACCAATATTAGTTGTGCTTTTTTCCACTCTCTTGTGATGCTGCCATGTACAAGAATATAATTCATCAGTTCCAGGTGTATTTGTAGGCAGGCTTGTAATCCTATTTTTATATTTCCGATTTAATCTTGCCAGGCTCAGGAACTATTTTATTTGAGCTTTGGTAATGCCTGTTCTAGTTCCTACACGGTGAAATTTCTTTGTGCCACGCGATCTGTCTGTACGGTCGAAATCGGACTAGCTACCTTATAACCCTAACCTTACGGATTATTCTATATATCTTTTATTATCTTATCCGAGCACTTTATTTTAGCTTTCGTGATCTTCAATTTTAGTCTCTGTTTTTTCAGTCTATAGTCCTTCTCTAGGAGTTATAGGTGTTTTGTTCCTGTTCCTCTGGATGCTCCGACTCTGGTTAAAAGGCAGCCTGTCTTTTTTTCCTAGCTGCGCAGATATCCGACCTCCACCAATATACCGCATTTTGGATTCTATTTCTTTAAGGTTTAAATGTTTTATTACATGCGGCAGTTATTGACAGTTTTGGGGATGGTATCTTTGTTTAACTTCACTTATAGTTATTATTAATTATTCTATTCACTTATAGTTATTTCATGTTTCTCTCTTTTTACTTTCCCTATATAGATAGAGGGGAAGTATTGTTTTCGTGTTTTTCTTTGCGGAAATATCCTATTTGGGGTCCCCTGAGCCCATTACACTAATTTCTGGAAATAATTTTTATTGTGTCGGTGGGCGCTGTATCTCAAAAACGAATTATCTGTATGAGATGAAACTTGAAAGTTAAGGTTTTGTCGTTAAAAACTGGAACTGAAAAGCTTTTGGTGAACATTCAAAAACCGAAAGTGGCTGCTTATGGTACTGGAGGCCGTTTTGGTTTTTTTCCGATATTTTTGTTAATATGAAAAATATTACAAACCTTTTCAAACATAAGTTAAAGAGGAAAGAGGATGAGCAACTGAACAAGTTTTATTAAAACATATTTTTTTATAAAAATTTTAACTTTTAAGAAAAAATAATTATAACAAATAAATGGAGAAAATTAGAAAGTGAAATTTTATTAGGAATGGTCTTTTTGTGTAAACCTCATAGCTTTCGAGTAAATATAGAGAAAGGACTTTGATGGCCACATCGCCACTTTTTGTTTACATTTTGTTTCTTCAGTCTCATTTGACCACAATTCTGGCACGGTATTTGTAGCATCGTCATATCCCGATTCTATGTTCTCTAAATTTAAGATCTTGAGTCTTGTTTCCTTTAACGTAATCAGCGTTACAGTGTTATTATTCTATTGAGTAGATCTTGATTTGCTTTGTTTGACGTCCGTCTTATAAAACGGCCCTATAATGGCTTCAAGAGTTTAGAAGAGTTGTTCCGTGGTATGCCTCTAATACGTATTGTGTCTCTTTTATTTATATTCTTACCCATTATGGTTATTTTCTTTCCTTCCTTCTCGAAAGGTTTCGGTGAATGTAGGATCTCGCTTACCGCGTCGTTATCCTTCTACTTCTTCGGTGCTTCTAATTCTTTTTATGACCTGTGCAACCTCCGTATTCTGTAGACCCTTGTTCAATAATTGTATAGTTGCTTAACATTCTTAAAATTTTTTGCCTACTCTTAGAGGGTAGATATTTCTTTATTTTCTTCTTTGGGCCATATTTTTGGTCAGCCTTTTCTTCTGTGCTCTACATTTGGCTCCTTGCCTTGGAAGTTTGTAGTGAAATATTTAATGCACTTTATGCATCATCTTCAAAGGGAAAACTAGAAATGTTACATAAAAATAAGTATAATTATTTACTGTATTAAATAATATATCTGAAACTAGATTAACATATTTATAAAACGTTAAAATAATTAAATTAATATTATTGTAAAATAAAATTCTTAAAATATTAAAATTAATAGAAATGGAATTAGTACTATTTTACTTACACGTCGTAAAAGTGCTTGTTCTGTTGTTTTCATAGGTTAAGTGGTAAATACATTAACTATGTCAAAGTATATGATAATTAATTCTTAAGGCAATGGTATGTCGTGTATATGGTTAATTAATTCATGTCTGTTTTTAATGGTGTCAATTTGATGTGTGTGTGAAAAATGTCAATTATTATGTTTGCAATAAATTGTATTGGTTTATTTTAAAATGTTACGATAGGTCTAATTCCATGTATATGTAATTTCGGCTTCTTCCGTTTTGACGAGTTGTATACATTCTCCACGTAAGGTATTTTATTTAGGATGTCCTTCAATAGCTGCTTCTAATTTTATAGCAAGTTTAGGTAATTTGACAGATGATATGTTGAGGCCATATTTATCTTCTTGGTTGACCATTTTTATTTTTCTTCGTTAAACGTTATATTAGAAAGGTTGATGATTCTGTTTTGAAATTAATGTGTAGTAAATTTATTAGTTGTTTGGTTGTGATTGTTATTAACCACATTATTTGTGGTTAAAACATAGTGAATTTTTCAAATCAGTGTAAGTATGGATTACCACGTAGTAACGGTCGCAACCATTCTCTTTATCATATAGAATACAATAATGAAATTAACATCATAAAATAAAAAGCAAATAATAACAACTTCAACCCGAAAATATTCCACAAAATATTACGTAAAATTAATAATAAAACAAATATAATACAAATCATTTTAAAACAAAATAACAAAAATGAAACAGAAGTTTTACCCAATTTGCATTTATATCTTATAAAATAAATAAAATTTTCCGAAAACATAACATTATTCCAACATTTAAAACGCAAAACATTTATTCAGCCACCCTTAAGATAAAACTAATATTATGAATAAAAATGGAGTGTACTCATTAACCTACATTACATGGGGCGCTACTTACATTGGGAAAACAGGAAGAGCCCTAAAATAAGATTTAAAGAACACCTAACACAAAAACATATCTCAAATTTTGGAAGACATTTATTCATACATGACCACACATGTAACGATCCTAAAAACATTAAAATTTTATATTAATCATGAAAAGTAGACAAGTTAATCCAATACAATCGTATGAAATAGGAAATTTAATAACACTCAAAATAATCTTCAATGTTTAAATGATCAACAAAATAAAAAAAACCTTTATCCACACTTACAAGAACCCTTCTAATAATAAACGCATATACACACACATAGGCACACTTACATACATGATAATAATAATAATAATAATAATATTGTTTATTGGTGTGGTAACAAAAGTATACACAAGTCAAGGAGTACATATGTGCTAAGAAACAAAAATATACAATATTACAGCGCAATCAATAAATATAAAAGTAGTCAAATTTAGATTAAAAACAATACTTAATATATTAAAATCAAATGTTTAAGTAAATTTATAAAACAAAAAAACACATACACACAAACAATCTTATGAACTAACACGTTAAAATTGTATACACATTAATAATATTATAAGAAAATGTTATTATCGATTTATACATAAAATTTATAATGAATAACAAGTAATCATAGGGTTTACAAATTAAAAGACTGACATAAGTAAAGTAGAATGTTATATAAAATAGCGACCAATTGAAAAGCAGAGTTAATTCTATTCATTACGTATAGAAGTTTCAATCAATCAGCTTTTATAAAGGTGTAACGGTAGAGTTTGGACATTATTTGGTAGCAAATTATAAAAGTTGATAGAAAAATATCGTGTGCCTGTTGTAGATTTAGTGAGTCGAAAGGCACTGACCCTTAAGTTATTACTATCATGGGTGTTGTGTTGGTGAAAATCTTTATTTAAATTAAAGGTGTCAATGTTTTGTTTCACAAATATTAAACACGTTAGAATATATAAGCTGGGCGCGGTTAATATGTGCAGAAATGCAGTCTTGCCTGTAGGAAAGACCCGCTACAATTCGTACAGCTCGTCGCTGCAGCTTAAAAACATCAGCTAAAACGGTCGAGTGTCCCCATAGAAGTATTCCATAATAGATATGGATAAATGAGTGGTATATGAACATTAAACCCTGATTAGGAAGTGATCTAGACATATTTCTCAAAATGAATATATTTGTGGACATTAGAGACTTCTATACCCTGCCCTATCCAAGTTAATTGCGAATCGATAGTAAAACCTAGTAACTTATTTGACGTTTGATAAGATACTTGCACATGTTTAAGAGTTAGGATCATCTGAACATTTAATTTTAACCTATTGAAATTGAACCAATTTGTTGTCGCGGTTATATCGTCATTTAGTATATTTATTGCCGATTCTATTGATTTACCTCTTGCAGATATGGTAGTATCATCTGCATATAACATTACCGATGTATTAGTGAGATAACATGGTAGATCATTAATATAGATTAGAAATAGGATCGGACCAAGGATAGACCCTTGCGGAACCCCATGGATATTATTTACTATTTTTGACATACATGAGTTAACACTAACAACTTGTTTTCTATTTGCCAGGTATGGTAATATGAGCTTTGAAGCAGTGGGGTTGAAATTATACGCATATAACTTTCTGTAGAGAATTGAGTGCGTCAGTCGAAAGCTTTGCTTAAATCTAACATATTACAGGCCACAAATTCGCCGTCTTCAAAAGCATCGATTATGTTGTTAATAAATTAATTTATTGCAAGAGTAGTATTCTTACCAGGTCTAAATCCAAATTGTGATTTATTTAATAGATTGTTTGTTTCCAGATAGTCACAAATTTGTTCGGTTAATATAGCTTCCAATATTTTGGACAGAACTGGTAAAATAGCTATGGGCCTGAAATTATTTACATCGTCTTGATTACCTTTTTTGAATATGGGAACACATTTCGCAATTTTTAGAGCATCCGGAAATATACTATTATTTATACATCGATTAATAAGCGCAGTAATTGAAAGTATTAATATATCAATAGCAGATTTTATTATATTGATATTTAGCCCGTATATATCCCTGCTAGATTTTGACTTTAGACTCATAATTGTTTTTCTAACTTTTGAGCACGATACTGGTTTAAATGAGAAATATTGATTGTTGTAATTAAATGAGGGTATCCTCATATGAAGTGGATCAATGTCTTGCTTAGGCAGAGATTCAATAATCTGTAAAGGTATTGACGTGAAATACTTATTGAATTCATCAGCTGTTAAATTACTGGTGACCTGAGATTTGTTGTTAGCTCGCTTGGTATTTATTATTCCCCATATAGCTCTAGAAGGGTTAGGGGCTGATTGGATATATTTATTAGTAGCTTGATTTTTTTCCTCTTTTATTGTAAGTTTATACTGCCCTTTATACTTTTTATATGCATTTATATTTCCGATTGTATTATGGTGTTGACGGATTTCATTAAGTAATTGTAAGTTATTTCTCATTAATAACAGTCGGTTATTAAACCATTTTAGATTTTGGTCCCGCAACTTAATGTTTTTTTCGGGGAAAGCTTCATTAAATGTATATTTTAAATTGATTATCAAGCAATCCCAGGCCTGATTTAAATATAAACTACGGTCTCTCAGGTAGCAATTATCTAGTAAGTTGTAAAAAATAATTTCCCCAGCCCGAGTAATTGGTCTAATCACTTTTGTTGGAAATTTAGGTTGTGCTATATTTAATATTTCAATATTTAAACCCCCTTGATCTGATGCACCAATATCCGATAGTGTGAGTTTATTGATATCATATTTGTTATTTTAAAATATGTTATCAATACAAGCATCTAACCGAGTAGGCTGCATTGTTAATTTTTTATCACTGTGGAAGTGGACATTGAAATCTCCACATATATATATATATATATATATATATATATATATATATATATATATATATATATATATATATATATATATATATATATATTCCATCATTTCCGTTATTATGTCAAGAAATTTAGAGTAATTTCCACGAGGAGAGCGATAAATTGAAATAATAATAATATTAAGATCGTATAAAATAATACCAGCAATTTCGCAAGTTATTTCCTCCGATATTGAATTTATAAGTTTTAACTCTTTATAAGCTAAATTTTCTCTGCAGTATAAGAAGTGTACCCCCATGGTTTGCTACCTTTCTACTAAAACAACTCGCCAGCTTAAAATTATCGATATAAAAACATTGCGCTTCAATCTCTGAGAGCTCAGTAATTGCAATTATATGAATATCTTTATCAATGGCATATGTTTCTGACTCCGCGATTTTATTGCGCAAGCATTGTATATTAATGTAAAAAAGACCTAGACTGGAATTATTTGTGGCCCGTCCTTCTGGGAGACTGGAGTACTCGGTGGTTCCTTCCAGTTGCGAGGCTGACGTTGGAATAAAAAACGACTGATGTTTGTTCCCGTGGGCCATATTTTGGGTTCTTGTATTAACTGGAGTTGCTCAAATTGGATAGAGATTTTGAACAACGAATATTCTTCAGGGTATTTAGAATTGAGGTTTTCGCAACTAATTGGTTGAATGTTATTTAATTCAAGATGCTTCCTAATATTTTCTAATGTGGTGCTTGGATGTAGTCGATACACATGCAAGTGTGCATTTTTACCTGCTCCTAGTATTGAGATATTGGGATTCGCTGCTTCACCAATGATTTTCTCTTTGCCCATCTTTTGTTTTTAACCTTTTTCCATGTATTGCTTGGAGTATTTACTTGTTGTTTTTCAGGTCTGGGTATATCGAAACCTGTTTTCGTTTTATTTGCGGTTGAGTAACTATTATGTGTTGACTTCTGGTTAAGATCAGTGTTCATGTGGCTGCCTACAGCAGGGTTTTAAGACAACGAGCTCGGGATATCAATTGTGCAGATTTTAGGGACCTGCAGTTTTACTTGTTCTGGTGGTGCCCTCCGTTTATTGGTAGTTGAACTATAGGATTTAATCTTTGGTTTAGGATTATTTTTATTATCAATTACAGAATCCTTTAGTTTTAACATACTAATAATAACATCCGTTTCTTTTAATAGTTGTAAGAGAAGTTGGTATTTTTCCTCTTTTTCAACAATAATTTTCTTTAGTAGAATTACCTCTGCATTTAGGAAGTCCATTTTTTATTTCCTTTTCAGACTTGGGTGTTATAACCTAAACATTGCTGTCTTCCCGTTTACTGCACTTTCTCTCGTGATTTTCGATGCATCCAGGATGGAGTGAACAATTGCAGTTTTCACAGTAACTGGGCTTCTTCACTGCTTTCTTACAGTAGGTACAGCGTACCTCGCTGCCTTTTAAATCAGGTTCAATATCACAATTTTTCACAGACATGTTATTCTATTAACTGTCACAGAAATATTGATGCTTAAACACATACACAAATAATGCACAATACTACATATTCAAAACAACCAATCATTCCATTTCATAAAAATTCACAAACGATAATAACCTGACTTCTTAACAACGCTCACCAAAGACCACGTTTTCTGCAAAGATATTATAAAGTCCTCTATACTAAATTATTTAAATCTATGAAAGCAATACGACAAGCAATTTTGTGGCGTATAAGTAAAAGATTCCTAATTCCATTTCTATCAATTTTAATATTTTAACAATTTTATTTTTAACGTTTTAGAAATATAATAACCTAATATTAGGCATACTAATTAATACAGTAAATCATTATACTTATTTTAATGTAACATTTGTAGTTTTCTCGCTGAAGATGATGCATGAAGTTCACTAACTGAAAGTACTTTATTATTTTTATCAGTTTTAATCAGTTGATATAGATAAATTTATCTTGACACTTTCTAAGTATACTTATTTTTATTCTATCAAGATTATGCATCCCTACTCATTTATAACCAGTTGTTCAGGCAAGAGCTTTCTTAGCTGGTCAAATAAATGTTCTCCTCTTTTCTTTGTTTGTACCTTAATGATTTATCTTGAAGTCGTAATTACTGGCTCCTAATTCTGCTTTTCTGCTCCATAATTGCGAAGTCGCTTAAAGGTTCAGCACTTTCTGGATATCGTTCTTTATATTGCTGAATTCATGTTGTTATCCCCCGCCTCTATAAGGACCACTGAAACTGTTGAGTATGTAGTCTTAAAATGGTTTCCTAGTTTAACCGAGGAGTTTGAGATTTCCTCATTACACTCTTTATTTCTAATATTTTTCCATTTATTTAATTTGTCAATTAGGTTTAGTCGTTCAAGAGTTTCTTTGTGCTGCTTGGTATTCAAATTTTGTGATCACACGATCATTATCAAAGAGGGTTATTACAGCAATTGTTTTGTATATTATGTGTAGTGCCTAAATGCAAACTTTGCTTCTATTTTTCTTAGGTTTCCTTGGTTTTCCTTCTTATTCTTCCCTGCAATTACTCCTCCACAATTAATGAAAGGGCTGCCATTATCTTTTCTCTTCAGCTGCTCATTACTTTTGTCTGCCCTGAATGTTCTTCGTGAGGCCTGCGTTTAGAAGGTCTCTATATTTTTCTCCTTATTTGGTGGTGTACCTTTAAGAAAAATCCACATTGCTGCTACTATGTTAGCAGTTTTATCCTTGATCCCACTACTGCTCCAAGAGTATGCCCTTCCCCTTTGAGGGGTTTGTGCAAGGGCGTCTCTTCTTTTAAAAACGTCCTCTACCTTTCTTTGGTCAACAATCATAGATGATTACAGCGATCGTTTTTATATATCTTAAAAGTAATATAAAGTATGGGATTCAAACTCTCAACAACAAAAACCAAATGTAAATACTTTTAACTTTGTTTGTATAACAGAAACTGTATTAAGTTTCGACAATTTTAATTGGTCATTTTCAAATTAGAAGAAGAAGACTTCTATTTTGAAAATGACAAGTTAAAATTGTCAAGACTATAGTCACTTAATAAAGTGCCCATTATACAAACAAAGCTTAAAAGTGTTTTATTTGTGACTAATGATGTGTAATGAAGTAGAAGCATCCACCGTTAACAGATTAAAACTCTTATTCCTTTACTTTTGTGCATTTCCCTTGATTAAACATATTAACATCAGTGACTCAGTAAAATTTCTTGGTTATACCGTTGATGATGGAATCAAAGTATGTATAAAGCACTGATATTAAGAACGTTTGACTACGGATATATAGGTATGGGGCTGTGCTGCATGCACTTCACTAATGACAATCACAGCATTTAAAACGAACCCCATTGTGTGTATATCCTATGATGCTAACAAAACCTCTACTAAAATATCGGCGCATACGTAATCTATTAACTTTACTTAATCTAAAATTAAAATCTAGTAGGAAATGCTAGCTTCTAAATGAGACTACAAATCACTACTGCCAGGAGCTATATAGAAAAAACTGTATCTCTAAGCTAACAACTATAAGAGTAAGTATTGGAATGAAATGTTTTCAAGGTACTACAAAAATACCAGCATTTCATATACAATGGCAGCAAGACTAGAACAAAAAACCTATAAAAATTTAATGCCAATCTACTTGCAGATGATACAACACATATACGAAGAATATAATATGTCTACTAGGACTAAATTGACGATTGCTGAAATACAGAACCTATTAGAAATATTTATACTAGTAGAACCCCAAAGCATAACAAATGCAGCAATAATTCGTTCTATCTTAAATGCTTAGAATGTGATGAGAAACGTTTGAGTACTTAATTCAGTTGTTATCATTATGAGTATTTTATTGTCTTTTAATTTAACATTATAATACATTTTTGGGTCGTTTTTCTCTACAGAATAGTTATCAGATATTTATTAAAACACCTCTCATTATCATTGGCATTAATCGTTAAAAAAATTACTACCCCAAAATGATTTCCCACTTAAATATATAACTGTTCTATATAAAATTATTTTCAATACACTAAAATAAAAATATTGGCAGTAGGTGTTATTCTGAGAGAAGGATGAGTTTGGGGGGTGGGAATCCCTAGAACTGCAAGTGGAGCGGAGGTTCGCAGTGGTAATTCGGTTATGAGATATGTATGTGGCAGGCGGGCGGGCGGCGTTAGTTAGACTCTGTTGCGCTTCGCTTCTCGCTCCCTACAACATTTCGCCTGTCACTTGCACACACCCACACGAATACATACACCCCCATACACAACAATAACAACCGAGCCACAAATGCAGTACATCAAAATGACTGATTGAATAAAATAAAACGCTGATAACGAACGGTTTTACATTCCGCTGACGTACAAAGGAGTCGAGTTGACGATCTTGCTGGTTTTGATGTATAAAATATGAGAGTGAAGTCATGCATTCAGGAAAATATTCGAACTAAATATTAAATTTTATGTGACATGTTTTAATATATTAAGTTAACAATATAATGGAAATGCTTCTATAAATAAACATTACTTTAATTTGATAGACGTATTTATTATTTAGAACTAAATTCTACATATAAACTGTAATAATATTAATAATCCACATATTGGATTTCTCCAAGTATAATAATTCTAATAATACACTTAATACATAACATCTAAACTAATATAATAAAATATATTATTTAATCCTTTCCACCATATTAATTCAAACTAATATTTATTATTATTATTATTATTATTATTAAACTTTATTTGCAGTGACTAGTTTCGACTATATACGGCCATCAATATCAAGCTAAGTAACTAAATTACGGAATACAACTATATACTTACTAGAAAACTTCAAAAAAAGAAGTGTACATTAAGGCAATCTGGAAATTTCGAGATTAATTTTCGCCTTATGGATTTCAAGGGTTTCCAGTAAATCTATCATTCATCCAGAGTGTGATTTGATTCTATTAAATTATTTTCGAATATTGAATTATGTTTCTTTAAATTGAACTTACACAATTTGTTGATAGGAGTTGCAAAAACATATTTACGGATTTAGGTTATTTTAAATTTGTTAATTAATTTTGGGTTTATTGAATCTGGATAACCAATATTGATAGCTATTTGTTTTATAGAATTAATTTCTTTTTCAAGGGATGCGGGATGAAGAAGAGTTTTGAATGCATGGGTTATCATTGAAGAGAAGCTGACTATTTTATGTTTGTATGGATGGCGTGATGAATTCGGAATAATTGCATCTTTGAAAATGGGTTTTCTGTATATGCCAATTGATAGTTTATTTTTAGTTCTGGTTAGGGAATACAATTCCGGTATTTTCAATATTGCAACATTGCCTCTACTGTAGCAAATTACGAAAGAGATACAAATTAGGTAAATAGTTCAGTGCGAACTGTTACTTCAGCACCTAGACGCAAATTGCGAGTGAAGGCCTGTGCCATAATTAATACAGTCGACACTTTATATAGTGAAAGACCAAAATGTTGACTGAACTTTCACTATAAGGAGTTTTTCACTATATAAAGAAAAAAAATCGCAAAATTGAATTACATATTAGAAAAGATTTTATTAAACATTTGAAAGTTTAAATACATAGCATGTATATAATGTATCGTATATACTGGACACATTACATATATATGTACAGGGCTAAATACATACAATATAATACAAAATCATTACATTTAAAATTTGTGTAGTCTTGAGAAATATGTACTAGGAAAAATAATCAGTTATTTTCTTTTGAACATTATTTCTGAAAAATAATTGTTGCTCAACCAAATTCTCGCATTTACCAAATGAATAAACATTTGATTAGGTACACTTTCCTGACCCATGAGAGAAGTTCGCACAATGTCAAATGCTTTTCTTATTTCATTTTCACTAAATTTTTGCTAATTTAATATAATGAAATCAGTTTAAATTCATTTTTGTGCATAATTTTTCATGTTATAGTCATATTTAAACAATCTAAAATACATTTTTTCATTTATTAGTTTATTCAACAGAAATAATTTCATTCAAATTAGTGTTGCTTTGATAGTTGTACTATTCGTAACATGCAAATTACTTTTGTATTATTCAATTTCTGTCGAAGTATTAGCTAGAGAAGTAGTTGTTTCAAAAGTGATTTGTTCTTGTAGTCTTAATAAGACTCATTTGTTGTAGATTTTACGAAAATACTTTCGAGTTTTTTCTATTTATTAATAATTATAATTCATTATAAGTTTATTCAACAGAAATAATTTCATTCAAATTAGTGTTGCTTTGATAGTTGTACTATTCGTAACACGCAAATTAATTTTGTTTTATTCAACGTCTGTCGAGGTACTAGCCAGAGAAGTAGTTGTTTCAAATTAATTTGTTTTGTAGTCTTAGTAAGACTCTCTGTTGTAGATTCACGAAATGTATTTATATATTTATTTATTTACGGTAGGCCATGTGATGATAAAAATACATATTAAAATCTTAAATATACACTAAAACTAGGGTCTACATTTTATAATTTAAAAACAACAGTAAAATAATAACATATTAAAATATACAGAAAATTAACAATAATTAGAAACAACAGGACAATTAAAATCAATACAAAGTGATTTAACAAAATAACTTAAAATATAGTACACGTTTTAAGGTATGACCGCAGTCTATTCAAACTTAATTGAGTAAAGTCAACATCACACATATTATAATTGTTCAGTAATCAGGAACACCATAGTTCCTTCCATAGTCCGTTTTTTTAGTAGGAATATAAAATATCTGACTAGATCTCAGCAGCCTAGATGGTACATGAAAGTCAATGGCTTTAAGTAACGTCGGACAATTTATGGAGCCATGAA
The DNA here is from genome assembly GCA_963969525.1 of Ontholestes murinus. Lineage (NCBI taxonomy): Eukaryota > Metazoa > Arthropoda > Insecta > Coleoptera > Staphylinidae > Ontholestes > Ontholestes murinus. The sequence goes on from OZ018391.1 coordinate 50,283,848, forward strand.
GGAGCTTATGAATGAACAGAACATCACTATTAAAACGTCTACGCTTAAAAGTATCAAGGTTAAATTGACGAAGGATATCAAGGTAATCGCCCTCAAGATAAAATTTGAATTTTAAAAAATTTATAAATTTTCGCTATATCCGCTCGAGCGCCTGGATTTCCTTTGATGTATAAGGGCACCAAATAACTGAGCAATACTCCAAATGCGGACGGACTAATGTAACAAATAAGTTTATTATTTCTTCTAATAAACCCTAACATTTGAAATGCTTTGGATATTATTTTAGAAATTTGTTGCGAAAAACTAAAGTTACCAGTCAAGGCTACACCTAGGTCCTTTATAGAATATACTCGGGTAAGAGTAACATTATCGATAGTGTAGATACAATAAGTTGGCGATTTGATTTTAGCAAATGTTATTACGTTGCATTTGTCAATATTTAGTTGAATTTTATTTATTGTACACCAATTATTGAATCTATCTATATCTTGTTGAAGCAGATGGGAGTTATTTTCTGGAAAAGCTGTAAATATTTTTATATCGTCTGCAAACAACAGGCGCAACTATGCTTAAAACAATCAACCACGTCATTAATGAAAATATTGAATAGGAGAGGACCTAGATGTGAACCCTGGGGAATACCGGAGGACGCTTGAACTAATCGGGAGCAATAATTACCAATCCGAACACTGAGTGTTCTTCCACTTAAATAAGAACGGATCCAATTAAAAAGTGGACCGTGAATACCTATGTTACTCAATTTTGTTAATAGTACACCATGATCGACGGTATCAAAAGCTTTGGCGAAGTCGGTGTATATGGAATCAACCTGTTGGCCCTTCTCCAAAGCTTTCGTTATAAAATCAATATATATTAACAAATTAGTAGCGGTTGAACAACCACGTCTGAAACCGTGTTGCTGCTCCGCTATTAGACAGTCAACTGCCTCGGAGATATAAGTATATAGTTATAAGTTTTTCGAAGATCTTAGGAATGTGAGACAGGATGGAAATGGGGCGATAGTTTTTAATATGATTTTTGCTCCCATTTTTATGAATGGGGGTGATAAGTGCGTGTTTCCAATAACTGGGAAATTCACCACATTTCAGTGAATTGTTAAAAATAATCCAAAGAGGGCGAGAAAGTGTATACACACACTCTTTGAGAAAAATACCTGGCAATCCATCAGATCCCATAGAATTGTTGGGCTTTAGATGAGAAAGTTCTTCCAAAATGGCTGATATGCCAATATCCGGCATAGAATGTAAAATTAAGTGAGAATCACCCGTATTCAACACGGTTATGTGACTAGAGTTTTTATATACCGACCCAAAGAAAGATGCAAAGGAATTCAAAATGTCTTCTTCCTCACTAATGATACTGCCATCATGTTCAAAAGAATTGGGAAGCATAGATTGTGAACGTTTAGATTTAACATGCTTCCAGAAGAGACTAGTATCACCTGTGATAGATGCTTCAAGTGTTTTTAGATAATTTTGATAACATATTTTTGTTAAATTTTTGCAACTAGTTCGAGCTGTTTTGAAGGCATCATAGTCCGACTCTAAATTAGATTGTTTATATATTGAGTGTAATTTCTTTTTTAGAAACACTTTTCCTTTAACTCGGGCGTAAACCATTTAGGAAAACGGTACTTTGGGTTACTTTTAATTTCGACCATAGGAACAAAACTATTAATTGAGTCATAGATTATATTATAAAAGATATTTACTCGTTCATCTGAATTTTTGCCGGCAAACAAGGAATCCCAATGTATATTAATAGAAGTATTGTTAAGACTTGGAAAATCTGAATTTTTGAAATCATACTTGACTTTAGCATTCCAAACAGACTCTTCCATAGTGCTTGTTTTAAAGTGCATAATTAATTCCAGAGCAGGATGGTGTATGTCGCTTTGCACAAGAGGATAATCGGCTAAATTTATCTCAAACTTTCCAACCGAAATTGTCTGCAAAAATATCAAATCGAGCAGTACCGAATTGTTGTTAGTAATATTATTAACTTGAAAAGCATTAATAAATCCAAATGTCTCTCCAATTGAAATGGCCATCGGGTTGCTAGAGTCAGTATATACACCGTAATCTCCAGTAAGCCATGTCACATTAGGAAGAATATAGTCGCCAATAATACACACTTGATGGTCGGGTAACATATCAGCAAAGTACTCCACGGAAGAACAATGGTGTTGGTCTGTTGAGAGATGAGAATTAGGCGGAATATAAATTGCTCCAAGGAGCACATTTTGCTGACCAACACGAATAGATACAATAAGTTCATCACGATATTCAGAAATAGTGCTGATTAGATGCGATTTTATATGACGAGCTACCGCTATAAGTGTTCCACCACCACGCCGTTTCCCACAGACGGAAGGATTACGATCACAACGGTAAATATTGTAATTATCAAAACCAATTTCTGCGTCAAATATGTCATCGCACAGCCAAGTCTCACTAAGAACGATTATCTCATGATTAAATAATGATACTGCCTTATTAACTGTGGAAAGTTTCGTGCGTGACCCACGAACATTTTGATAAAAGATTTTTAAACCGTTGACAGATGATCGTTGATGACGGAATTGGTTGGCGGGGATTCCTGGTCCATCCCTAAAAAATTAGTGTTCACAGTGCTTTGTGATTTTTCTCATGCACCAATTTCTAATATCTTAACATTATAAACTCCGCCTTGAAATGATTTAAGTTTTCGTGAGCGATTTTTAAACTGGCGGACGATTTTCGTATTTTTAAATTTAAAAAGTTGCAAATTAATGTCATTTATACTGACTTTCGTAAAGCTTTTGATATCATTGATCACAACTTAATAATCGCAAAATTACGAAATTTTGGTGTTCTTAATTGAATTGTAGCTGATAGATCGCAATAACTATATCCAATATAATGGTTGCATCTCGAATAGATATATGTATACCGTCAAGTGGGGTACTTCAATGTTCAAAAATGGGTCCTCTGCTTTTATAATTTTCATTAATAATATAGTGGATAATATATCATCAGAAGTTCATTCCTATGCAAATGATATGAAAATTTATAGAACTATAAATTCTTCTCTTGGCGGTGTACATCTTCAAATTGATATATCGATCATTGAAAATTAGTGTGTGATTAACAAACTAGAATTAAACGTATCAAAATGTAAATAACAGATTTTGTATTATATAGTTTTTGATATACAATTATAATTCACTCCACATATTAAAATTATTTTTCTTATGTTCACTCTAAGTTAGAGTATGGAAGTATGATTTGGTCACCAACATACCAAATCAACATTCAAATGATTGAAAACATTCAGAAAAAAATTGTTAGACTGATTTGCAATCTTTGGTGGTAAGATGAAATATTGCTAGTGTTGTATGGACAAAATAATTATATTGTTGATGATCTACTATTGCTGAATAATATAAACCTGCACGATCCAAGAATAACATCCCGAAATATATTTATATTTATACAATATACAATTTATATTTTTGGTAACAGTTTAGCAGTGTTTTTAAAATCACTTCGAATGTTATTGTAAAATGTTATTTATTTTGAACATATTTTTGTAACATACTGTAATTATATCGTATATAATTGAATTTTTATGAATTTTTGTATACTTTTGTTTATATGTTAATTAGGTTAATTAAGTAGTTTTGTAAATATTTCCTGTAGTAAGATTATTTTCTAATCTGCTTAGCAATGAATTTATTATTATTAAATTTATTATTATTATTATTAACAAGTGACATTGTTTGTAACTCGGCAGATGGTGCGTCAGTTATGGTAAAACTCGGACATTTAATTGATGTCGAACATAAGCATATGGCATACATCTAGCTGTTTGAGATGTCCTTTACAAAAACAATTCCGATTTAGCAACTGTTGATGATGAAAATTTAAACAATTGAATCTGAATCTATCGATTGTGATAGTGATATTGATTACAACAATGATGTAGAACATCCAATTGCAACTTCAATTCTTTTGAAATTTAATTTTACATATTTTTATAAATATTGATTATTTTTTGTTGGAGATCTTCTGAAAATTTTAATGATCCTTCTAATATTTGTTACTAGCGGGGATAACTTAGTATAAGTTAAATTTATTTCAGTGTCAATAAATCTAAACTCTAGGACAACACATTCATTTGATTTTTTTATTTTCCTTATTGTTAGTTTCTACATCATTGTTGTGATCCATATCACTATCACACTCGCTAGATTCAGATTCAATTGTTTCAAGTTTCATCATCAACAGTTGCTAAATCGGAATTGTAGGCAGCCTGTCTAAGTTAAATAACGGCTGTGGGACTCATGTCTCGTTCTTTTTGGAATAGTTTACTTGTTATGTTTGAAAGGTTTTATCAATTACAACATTGTGTCACAAAGAGAATTAATTGATTGAAACTCAAACATAGTATTATCCGAAGAGGAGTTTCTAATAATTTCTGACACCATCGATGCATTGTCACGAACTAAACTAGCGGTCGAATCACTGTGAAGGAAAGATTGTAATCTTCTGTCAAATTCAGGAATGACGCGTTTGTTGCACAGAAAAGTAAATTATTTGCCTTTTTTAAGTACTAAATTGATAAATGCTCTGAAGTTTATAATAATCCAAAGACAAACAGATATATCTCAAGTTTTGCAATATTTACACAGCGCAACACAAAAGAAAACCAAAACAGATAAAGAACTATTTTCTAAACTTAAAAAAGGTTTTATTAAAAAAATATTGATTCCTCTTATAAGACGCCTCGGGTTAAAAATAACAAACCAGGCAGTAGTGAAGATTTTGATGTTGAAGATGAAGATATACCAGTAATAACATCCCTCTTCCCTGTTGATACTGTAACCGTTTAATTAAAAACCAAATTAGAGAGTGTTATAAACAAAGCAATGAAGTATGTTCCATAGCATAAGAAACAACACAAAGGATTGGGACAGGAACATCAGCTTAAAAGTGCACGGAATAAGGGAAGTGATTATGCATACTTGTTTACAATACCACCATCAAGTATCGAGTCTGAACGAGCCCTTTCGGCTGCTCAACATATAAACACAAAAATAAAATAAAGGTTAGACGACGGTACATTAGATCACATATGTTTTTTGAAATTATATTTCACTTTGAATACAAAATAATATTCAGTTTTACTAATTAAAGTTATTTATTGAAGTAGTTTAATTTAATTTAGTTAAATATTGCATTCTTAACAATAAATGTTTTGTTGTTTAGTTGTGTTTCTTAAGAAAATTTAAATTTTGTATACTTTTTTAAAAGTTTTAGTAATAATAATAATAATAATATTCTTTATTTCAAAATGTCATTACAATAATGTACAAAATGAAATTGTGTCAGTGCCTAATCTAAAACTTACAAGCTACTTAATTACTAAATTGATATCCATACTTATCTTTAATATTTTTTTAAAAATATTTTTAAGATTATACGACTTCCGGTTATACCGAAAGTCAACACCAACTTCCTTATTTCAAATGGAATACTATATTTTTTAATAGGTATTTAGATTCTACACAAAATTCTGTGAAAAAATTATTAAGTAACATAATGTTCAAATTTAAGCGTTTTCCAGATAATTGATATTTTTAAACATTTTGTGCTTTTTCAGAGTTCACTTTAAAAATACAGATCTCCGACTAAAACAAAATTGAAGGATTGTAATTTTGGCTACACATAGTCAATACCTGACGATATCCAATGATGAGTTATTTTTGAAAAAATAATATACAGGGTGTTCAAACTTTCAAACCACATTTGGTCAAATTTAAACCAATATATCTCGTTTTTCTTAAATCGAATTCCCTGTATATTTTTACATATTCAGACGCATAATTAAATTGTACTTTTATCTATACCAGCATTCCCTATACCTATCTTCTTTACTTTTAAAGTTATTATCATGTTTGTAAAGATATGTCAATATTCTGTGCAATAAAAAAAGTTCTTGGAATAACCCGATCATCTATTCAGCGAATTTTAAAGAAGCATAAAATGCACCCATATTCATTTATTAAAGTGCAAGCAATTAATCCAAATGACCATGTAGATCGTTTACAATATTGTGAAAAGCTGTTAGTAAAACTTCAGGAAGACCCATTTTTTGCGTAATATTATTTGGACGGACGAAGCAAAATTCTGAAGAGAAGGTATTGTAAATAGTCATAGTTGACACGTTTGGGCTGATAAAAATTCACACTTTACACAACAAGGAAACTTCCAAAATGCGTTCAGTGTTAACGTATTTGCATATATGATGGATGATGTTGTAGGATTTGAAATTTTCGACGAAAATTTAACTAGCATCAGATATTTGCAAACACTTCGAAAAACGATAACCGAATTTACGGATAATTTACCATTAAATACTGTTATAAATTTCTGGTACCAAATGGATGGCGGCGCCCCAGCGCATTCGTCGTATGCCGTAGATGAGGAATTGACAAGTATATTTGAAGATCGCTGGTTTGGACGTAATGGGCCAGAGCGACGGCCACCAAGATCGCCTGACCTAACACCGCTTGATTTTTATTTATGAGGTCGCATTAAAACTAATGTATATGACAGACCAGTTGATTCCAAAGAAGAGTTAATTGAACGAATAATATCCGAATTTGGCAAATTAAACCACAACGAAATCAGTAAAGCCACAAATAATGAAACATTTATTATCTTTTTCTATATCTTCTTCAGGTAAAATATAATACAATCGAATAGTGTTTGACTATTTAATTTTTTGAATTTTCCTCGGCATGACTGGTCATAGCCAAATTTCATTACTGCCCTCATTGCTTTCTTTTACAATATGACAATATTTCTAGATTTAGAGTTAGTGCCCCAGAATATAAGATAGTATCTCCTTCTGCTAATAAAATTTGAACAGTTGTGGCTGTATCATATTAGATTTATCGTTAATTGTTAATTTATTTCTCAAAAGAAGTTGCTGACATTGGTTAAGAATTTTAAAACTTTTGATTAATGGTTGAGGCGTTAACTTCGTGATACATCTTGAAAAATTAAACAAAAACGTTTACATTGTTGATATCACACATAAAGTGTGATATCAACAATGTAAACGTTTTTGTTTAATTTAAAACTTTTGCTTCCGACTTTTTGTTTCGCCTGATGTGAGAAGGTTAGTGTCATTCGCATATGTTATAATTGTTTGGTCATTGATAACATTAATTAAATTATTTATAAAAATGATGAAGCGTGTAAGGGCGGCAAGGCTTCCCTGGGGGAGCCCTAGGTTAATATTTGTTTTTTGAAAGACAATATACCACTCTTTGATGTATTTACTTATTGTTTTCTACCTTCCAGGTAAGAAGAAAACCATTTTATTCCTATCCCTTTTATTCTATTTTTCTCTAATTTATACAGTAAGATTTTTTGCAGAGATTAATAAAAATAGCAATTGTTAGCTGAATTTTTTCCAAAATTTGTTATTATAAGCTCAAAGAAGTCGTATATTGCGGTAATTGTGGATTTTCCCGCAATATATCTATGCTGCGATTTATTTAATTTAGGAAATTTGTTATTTTTAATTATGAGATATTCAAATATTTTTGAAAATACGGGCAATAAACTAATTAGACGGTATTTTTTTATTTTTGTGACATCGCCTTTCTTCAATATATATTTGATAATTGCCAGTTTTAGTTTATCAGGATATATTTCGAATTCAAAGGAATTATTAATTATGTGTTTTAGTGATTCAACTATGTAATTTATGCTGTGTTTTACTAAAATACTGGGAATATTCTCATAGCCGCATGGCATTGTATTCATCAATCTTTTAGTGGCGCTAATTACTTCTTAAGTAATAAAAATAGACTTTTCATTTTCAGTGATATTGTCAGGGTATGTAGTTGGATTTAATTTATTTGTTAATTCTTTAGTAATATTTCAAACATATGTATCAAAGTTTTCAGCATTTTCTAATGCTGAGCCAATGACTTTTAATTCAATTTTTTGTTTTAAATTACCCTTAATTTCGTTAATTATTACCCAAGTATTTTTTTTAATTATTGGATTTGATGATACGATTGCTGTATGTATTAGGTCTGGGTTCAATAAGAAGTTTATTATATATTTTTTGTACTATTGTAAAACTCTAAATAATCTGCATAAGACCGCGATATTACATATAAAATGGTTAGTTCATTGCGAATATATTTTTTTTTTTTTAGAATTATACACAATTTTTGAATGTTTGGTGTATTTATCTTGTTCATTAAAGTTGAGTAGATATTGCTGAATAAATTCCACTGAGCATTTACACAGTTTGAGTGTTGACAATATATATTTTGCCAATTTATGTTTTGTAGTTAAGCGCACGCGTTGAGTTGAAGGTGTGTTTTCGAGGCTAGTTGAACCTGTGATTATTGGGCAAAATGATCGCTTATATTAGTATTTATTATTTTTTAATTTATTATTGAAGGGTGGTTTATGAAAATATTGTCTATGCATTATAAGCTTATGCGTATTTGGTGAACAAATAACACGAAAAATTCTTGTATGCTTCCATTTGGTGGTCTGTATAAAGTTATTATAATAAAGTGGTTGTTGTCGTTTTCTATTTTAACAGCAGTGCCTTCAAATATAAAATGACGGCTTAAATAGTTTAATTTGGTTTTAACTTTATATTTTAGGTTGTTGCTCACGTATATTTCGGTTCCTCCGTGAATGTTTACTTCCCTACAAAATGAACTTGCCATTGTGCAATTGATAATTGGATTGTTTTTAAGCTGCTTCTCTGTATTCCAGTGTTATGTGATACATATTATATTGCACTTGTTTTCAATCACTTCAACATTAAGATCATTTAAAACATTTCCAATGGATTGGATATTTGGATGGAATATGGTTATATCTTTCGTATTTTCTGTGATTAATTGTTGACTGTCTTCTTTTCGCCAATCCTCCATAAAAACGATATATATTATTTGTTCCATGGTACAGATACTTTAAAAAAGAATATCCCGTGGGATTCATTGAGTTCAATTTTTCACAATTCACCACTGTAAAATTCTTATTTTTTAGGTAATTTTCTAGTTTTTCCACTATCATAACCGGATGTAGTCGAAACACATGATGATGTACCATTTTCTGAACTCCTATAATATCAAGAGCTAAGTCATTTGTACCTTCAATAGGTTTTCTTCTAAGGTGTTTTCTTATTTGTGTTTGCCATTCTCTGTTTCCAGAGCTGTTAGTACTTTTTATCTCGACAGTAGGTTGTGTTTCTGTTTTTGTGTATTCGCTTTTTCGTTGTTTGCATATTTCTTTTGGTGTGTGTTGTTTTGTCTCGTATTTTCTTGCACATTTACCTTTGCACATGGTCAATATTTGCACTTCACTATTCAAAGCACTTACTGCTTGCACAAGTTTTTCCGTTTGTTTTTTACAATATAATTTTTGAAAATTCCGTACGTTTTAGAAATCCCGTAATCGTGTCTTCTTTTTACTTTGCCTGTATAGAATATATAGGGAAGCATTGTTTTCGTGAAAAATATTAGAAAAATTTTTTGAATTTTTTTTTAATGGAAATATCCGTTTTGAGGTCCTTAAAAAAAATTGTCTGTGTGTGTGTGTCTGTCGGTCTGTCAGTGGGCGCTGTATCTCAAAAATGAATGATCATATTGAGATGAAACTTCAAAATAAAGGTTTTATCGTTAAAAACTAGAACTGAAAAGCTTTTGGTGAGCATTCATAAACCGGAAGTAAATGTTTACTCGAGGCGTTTTTTTGTTTTTCTCGATACTTTTTTGAATATGCAAAATATTACAACTTTTCATACAAAAGTTAAAGGGAATGAGAAACTGAACATGTTTTATTTAAACATGTTTTTCGTAAAGTTCTTAACTAACGAGAAAAGAAGTGACACTTTCTGCCTATTGCTAATAAACTGTAGGAGCTATATGAAATTTATATAGCAAGCAATTACAAAGAATCTAAAACTGGGCAATTTATTAATTATAGCTTATTTGCGTAAATCTCATAGTTTTCCAGAAATATATAGGGAAAGTACTATGATGGCCACATCGTCATTTTTGCATATAAAATTTGTTATTAAAAGAAAAATAATTATATATTAAGATTGTATCTAATAAATTAATGAAATCTGACTTTACCACTGAGTTAACGTTTTTACAATCTAAAAGTTTGATTATTAATTCTATGCATTCTTTAAGGGGCATTTTCGCGAATATATTAGATACGTCGAAAGATACTAATTTGCAACTATTAGGGATGAAAACTTTTGTAATGTTATTGGTAAATTATACGTGATTTTTATAGAATTAGGATCGGTGAAGTGAGTAATTGTTTTGAATATGGAGGTAAGTTTCTTGTTAATGGACTTTATTATTTTTGTGTCAAAGTCTGAAATATTATGCGTTTCTTTATTATTAATATTGAAATGTATGACATGAATGCCTTGTATGTAATTTTTACATTACTATTTTCAAATATATGCATTTTCTTAATAGTAAAATTCTATAAAACTAATAGTTCTTATCCATTAAATACAATTTAAAAAAAGTCTAGTTTTTTCACATTTACGTGATCTTAATATTAAAAATAATATCGGAACCATCATTTTATCATTATATTTCATTCTATTAATTTACTACGTTGTTATAATAATAGTTAATTGTAAGAATAATAATAAAATAAACCTTTCGTAAAAGTTTATATTTATAATGAAAGAGTGTGTTTCAGCTAGATGCACACACACACATACACAAACGCATAAATTGCTAGAGGGTTCGAGGGTGCATCATCGGAGGGAAGGGTTGTCTCGATTGCAAAAACATGTCATGGGATTATGATGGTTAAGCTCGAACTAATGGTATTTTGTGCGACTAACTTGTACAAACAAGATAACGTCGATGCACACATGTACACCCCAGCAAAAATTCTTTTGTTGTTAAGGATTGGGGTGGCTTGGATTCCTCGAGGGTCGCGATAAAGAATGCACGCACATATATTTATATTTCATTAATGCGGCTGTTATAGCAAGCCCAGAGTATTTATGCAAATATCTACTCAAAACTATTTTAGAAATGTATTATTTGATTCTCTGTTAAATTTATTTATGAACTAAATTGGTTATAAGATATTTTATAATTTGATTTAATTAGACTTAAAAGCTCTTAAATTTTATTTTAAAATTATTATTGAATGTTTTTTGTAATCACAATTCTCATCAATGATAAAAAAAAACTAATTCCAAACTAAACATTATTTGGTGAAGTAAGACACTTGTTATGTTCCATAGATTTATTATCAGTTAACTGACACGTGTTTCGATTGTTACCAATAATTTTCAGTGTAGCGCAACAAGTATCAATTATAAACATTACTATTGTAAATAACGTTGACAGAACAACAGTCAATTAAAATAATAAAAACACTATTGATAATAAAGTCATAATCATTCAATATACAATTTTGTTATCTGTCAATAATATCAACTGAACGGTTTTGATCTATTTTGGATACCATCAGAGTAGCGCAGTTGGAGACAGAGAAACAAGTTTTACTTTGAAGTATTAAACTCTCCGGGTAAATTATCAATCCAATTTTATCATGAAGGTGCCATATATTGCCTAACCATTGCACTAGAACCCTTGCGTAGATAACCATCGACAAATCAAGGAAACGATCAATAGCGATAATTATAACAATAATAATGTCTACATTCATTATTGTTCCTCGTTAACAGCAGCCACTGACCGATTTCGATCTATTTTAGATCTCATCAGCTTAGCGCTGTTGGAGACAAGGAAAGGAGTTTTATTTTGGAGTTATTAACTCTCCGGATAAAGGAAACTGGTCCATGGCTGTTGTTGAAATAGTGGGTCTTATTTCTTTGCAAAATTTTAATTAATAATGTACTGCATCTTCAGGTAACTCAACGACCATTATACAATAACTAAGGCCAATAAATTTTGATTTTTTAAAAGATTTCGATCTGACATCTGATTTTGTATAATTCTGATTTGCTGAATTCCAATATGAGTGTCATTTTCCCTATTACGTAAGGTTTTTATCAATGTTAAAATGAAATTATTAAAAAATTGGTCAAATTAAACGCTACATTGATCGATACAGAGACAAAAATAAATTACAAATAGTAAACTAAATTTAAAAAAGTCTTAAAAAATCTTTATTTTCTATTCTTTTCAGAACATCTTTCACTCTTGGATGAAAAACTTCGTTTTTGGATTTTCTTTTGTATTCTAGGGCCGGATTTTCCCATTTTTTACCACCAGTAATCAGCCATCATTGAAACATTCCACCGATCTTGATACCTGCGTTCCATTTCTTTCAGGTTTGATGTAACTTCTTACCTTGCTCATCACTCATATCCCCAAAACATTCGGGAAAGTAATCAAGATGCGAGTGTAAAAAGTGAACTTTGATGCTCATATTACATCCAAATTCCATACATTTCTGCAGCATGCTTTTCACAATTTTCTTGTAGTTAGTTAGGATCCTTATTGTTTCCCAAAAAACCTTCAATAATATTAACAAATGAAATCCATGCATCTTTATTAGTTTCGGTCATGGTATTAACAAATTCTTGATCTTTTGTTAATCTCCTTATTTGAGTACCAACAAACAATTTTTCCTGTAATTTTGCATTAGACATAGGTATTTGAAACAGTGGCGTAGCGGTTTTTAGAATGTCATTTAATTTTTATCTTGAATTTTGTAGGCGTTCACTTCGTAGTATATTTTTAATTAATAACAGAAAAACGTTTAACTTTTTTATATATTTTTTTATACTTTTTATATAAAAAGTAGTAGTATAAGAAAGTTAAACGTTTTTCTGTTATTCATTTAATTTTTATTCGCAAATATTTAAAAAATCGTAAATAAGACACCTAGTAAATTTATTAAAACCAATCTAAATCACAAATGTTTTATAGGCCTGTGTAATTAATGTTTAAACTAATACTTTTAAAATTGTCGTTGTTGATAGTTCTCTTGATTTTTCGGTGGTTATCCACTCAAACAGGGATCTAGTGCAATGATTAGGTAATGGATGGCACCTTTATGGTAATATCATCTTACAGTCAAGTTTTTTATATATTATTTAAAAAAATTGATATTTACCTACAAATATTAAAGATACAATTAATTTTTTTTAAATCATAGTTAGTACAATATAGACAAAAATTATTATATGTCGAAACTAAAGTTAAAGCAGCAGTACGGTAAAATAATATAACTTTAATCTAGAATTCATAACCGGTTACATTTAAATATAAAATAGCACAATGGATTAATACCTCCACTTATACAAAATTAGGCTTCCTTTCATAAGTTCTCAACAGTAAGTGGAAAGAGTTCATTCAACTTTCATATAATTATATAATTTATGTATAAATAAAATACATATAAATGGTTTAGATCCGTTATTTATAGGGCACTATAAATAAATCAAAGTGTTTCGATTTAAAATCATGCGAAAACAGTTTTGGAAACAGAGCAAAATTTATATCTCATATGAGAAAGTACTTTCCTATCCCTATAATAAATTTAAGAGTTAGACACACACTTTCAGCGGCTCCAACGTTATTTACGCCCTTTCGATTCCCCGTCAGGATCAGGACTCGGGAAATACCACTTCAGCCTGTTTGATTCGAAAATAAGGGAGCCCCGCGGCCCGAAACAGAAAGAGGAAGAGGCGGAAAAGGGCATAGGGATGGAAGCCGAGGAAGACTACTAAAAGAAGACAAAAGCCCCAACGTAAACAAGTGGATGTAATCTGACATTTTGTTTGAACTACAAAACATCATAAATTACAGCCGTAATCTCTACCCAAGTTCTGGCGCGATTTATACGCGGAATTTATTGCGCTCGGAGCGAACCGAACCGAGCACGTCCTCAACATTAAAAACGTTCGACCGTAATTGGTGCACTCATTGAAATTAAGATGGACGATGGGAACTTTCATCCTTTTTTTTCCCGGCCATTGGGTCAGCTTTACGTCGGCCGTAAATCATTTGGAGATTCTCAGCTATTTCCTAAATATTGCATGAATGTAAATCAACAGTTGGGAAGTTTTCAACAATTTCCAAGTTTTCAACTGGTGATTTACTAATCCATGCCATCTCGATGAAAGATTTAAGTCTTCGAAGTGAAATTAATTAAGTAGCAACTAAGCAAATAAATATTAACTTCAATAAAGTAATTTAATGTCAAATATTATATGATGTACTAGTCTATTCTGAATAGCGAGATTATTTATTGTTAAATAGGATATTTAAAGGGTCAAGAAAAATAGAATTTATTTGAAATATACATTTGAAATTTGGACTATGTATACATATTAGAAAAGTTTAATGTTCTATAGTTGATTAACCAACAAAATAGATCTGTTCATATTGAATTGACGAGGCTGATACATGGTGAAATTCCTTACATAGATCTGTTCAACCAATTTTTTTCTGTATAAGAGAACTCATTTTAAAGATGTACACTATTTATAGTCAGAATGTGTCAAAATATTAATTTTGCATTAAGATTGAATTGAAGTTTATGCTTATATCTTATGCTTTCATATAGATATTTCGAAGCAATTACCAAATAATGTGATGAAATTGCATATTAAAAATTAGCTAAGAGTGAGGTAATTATTACTGTATTTAGGTATTTGTGATTTATTTCTAAAAACGGGTAAATTGTGAGATGCAAATATGAAGTTAATTTTTAAGTATGGGATATGATTACAAAAAGAGGCAGAAAGGAAATGTGGTTCGGAAAGCATATACTGAAGGATGATAAAGTCGACTTTTCGGTACATTCTGTAAATACATACAATAAAAACGAATCTACAAAGTAAGACAATAAAAATAGTGGCGAATGAAATAAAATTGATGATTTAAAGAGTATAGAAGATGTGCACAGGGATTGGGGAATCTAGGTGGATAATAAAGCCGAACAAAGTGTAAAAAGGGTTGAGTGCTCAATTTGGTCACGTTTCGTTGCCCAATAATAAGTATAAATTTACTTACTACGAAAATAATTAAGTGTGTGATGTAAGCAAAGTTTATTTAAAGTTTTTTCACAAACCATATTATTATTGAAAATTTTGTGGAAATAAAAGTTGATAAAAACAACAAAACAAAAAATAACAGCCAAAGCCAAAGTAAGGACTTACTTCATGTATATAAAATTTTGCCAAACGTTATTTTTAGGCTTTTTTAAAGGCCTTATTTAAAGTTTGGATTAATATCAAAAACTTCCCTACTTCATACAGTTAAAAGTATCTTTATAATTAGTAATCGTACGTTATACAACTCAGACAATTACCGCTTATAGGAGGCATTTAGTTTGGACTTTATAAATATCAAATAGATGCAAATTGTTTTATAATATAGTTCGTAAAATTTTGCATTTATTATTTTTATGTTTAACCAATAATTCATGTTGATGATACTAATTCTAATTGGTTCTGTAATTGATGAAGTTCTCTTAAGAATTATTTAAATAATCAAAATCCTTCACAATTGTTTACCAAAACAAACAAATGCTAAATGAATAATTAGAGATACAAACACTGAAATAATGACGAAAACAAGGAGAGCAACCACTAAAACACAACAAACAACAGAATCAAGCGAAAGTGAAGATGAAATACCAAACAAAGAAATACCAAAAATCCTAAAACTGCTATATATTTCATGAGCTCAAAATTCAACGAAATACAAAGAGAAAATAAAAAATTAGAAAAAAATGCTAAAAGACAGTAAAAAACAAAACGAACTACTAGAGGAACGCGTACATTACATAGAATCCCTACTGGAGAAAACCGAAAAAGACAAAATAAAAAATAACATAATAATAGTAGGAGTAGAAAAGCAGAAAATAATGAAAAAATAGACGAAATTGTAAAAAAAAATCATAAAAAATCTGAACATAAACATTGAAAGAAATCAAATTATAAACGCGTACAGGAAAGATGAACATAACGAAAAAAGCCCTATAGTAGTATAACTCGCAATCAAGGAACTAAAACCACATATATTAAAAGCCAGGAAAAAAATTGTTTATATGCTACAACAGAATGTAACTTGAAACAAAAAAAACGAAATATATTTCAACGAATAACTTACCACATTAACAAGTACACTATTCTACAAATTAAGAGAATTAGAAAAAACAAACATGGACTAGATAAATAAAAATCACAACCTGAACGCAGAATACAACTCACGAGATACCCGAAGAGGAGGCATACATAATATACAACGTGACCACGTAAGTATGCAACATATGGAAAACTTTTTTATTATTAATTTCTCAGAAAATTTTATTCAAGATACTCCGTATAAGATCCAAACTAACACAACAATAAACAACATACAAATAATATCAATTTTAATAAAAGAAAATAACACCACAATAACCATAATATACAAACCACTACAGATAAACATATTAACAGAAAAACTAGCGGAAAAACAGATAAACACAGGAAAAACTACAACAATAACAACAACACAAATACAGATCAAGGATATGAAACTCCAACATACAACGTACAAAGAGTTAAACAAAATAATAATGGAACTAAAAATAATAATAAAATGTATCAAAATCCTTTAGTTCGTTGTAAAAAATTAAATAATAAATTTAAAAATACGAAAACATTTCCTGAATCTACAACACTAATTTGAATGAAATTTCGTTCAAATTAGTGTTGCTTTGATAGATGTACTATTCGTAACACGCAAATTAATTTTGTTTTATTCAATGTCTGTCGAGGTATTAGCCAGAGAAGTAGTTGTTTCAAACGCATTTGTTTTGTAGTCTTAGTAAGTTGTAGATTTACGAAATGTTTTCGTATTTTTAAATTTATTAAAAGGTAATAAAACAAAAATACATTAATACCAATCCTTATAAAATTATAAAAATAATAAATGCAGTATTCGACAAAAGGGAATACCCAAAATACATGAAAAAAATTTACCACCATAACAATACATAAAAAAGGAGATAAAACAAACCTAGAAAACAACTACTAACATGCTATCGACAAAAAAATCCTCGAAAAAGCAATAAAAATCCAGATAAGTGACCACCTACTAAAAACAAAATTATATATAAAAACAATATACCATTCAACAGAACTCAGGAACAGTATCAGTAATAAATGACCTCATAAACTATATAAAAACAGAACTAGATGGGAAAACACACACAGACATGAAGAAGGCATTCGATATCATCTCAAAACCAAAACTACTCGAAAAACTCAAATAGGAATAAGAGGTAAAGATCAAAACCTAATAAAAACATAATTTAGTGAAACAAACCATGTGAATTTTTTCAACAACCTATTATTAACATAATGTTTCACCAAGTGAAAAATGAAAATCAAATACAAGATATAAAAAACATACCTTACAAACAGAACACAAACAACGAAGGTAAACGGTGCAGAAAGTCAACCAGGCGGAGCAGTATATGGAATACTCCAAGGAGGAAACCCCCCACCCATACTATATCTCATATATATTAATGATATAATGAAACAAGAATTAAAAGGGAAACCTTACATACACACGGATGCCATCTGCATAGTATACACAGGAAATACGCAGAAAGACGCAAAGGCAAATATTAATACAGGCATAAAAACCTTAGAAACCTGGTATTTGTAATAACCTAACACTAAATATAATATAAAAGAAAACAGAATTCATAATTCTTAACGACAAAAAGTAATCAACCAAAGTAACAATAAACATTAAAGGAACAACTATAAAACAAATAAAGAAAGTCAACTACTTGGGAATAACTCTGCAAGATAACCTCAAATAGAACAAACACATAAATCAACTAGGGAAAAATAACACTAAACCGATAGCAGCCCTAACAAAAATAAGAACTACATTCCAAACGCATCAAGAAAACAAATATATAACGCACCCCACATCACAAAACAAATGTTTAATAACTGTATGGGGTGACACAAACAAAAAAAGTACAACTCCAAACGCATTAAAACAAAGTTTTAAAACTATTGTATAAATTGGACAAAAAACTAGAACAACAGACCTATACAATCAAACACAAGAACTAAATATCGATAACATGATAAAACTGAGTAGCTTATGATGACTTAGTTGCTCACTTAACACGCGGTGAAACATTTTTGTATTAATTTGATTGTTGAACTAAAATACTTGGTATGATTTCACTTGGAGATATCTCCTTGAGAATGACTTATACTTGGAGTAAAATAAATAACAAGTAAAATCATACCAAATGTTTTAATTCAACAATCAAATTAATACTGAGTAACTTACTACTGATATACAAAATAAAAAATCTAATAAAAACAAATATTCCACTAAAAATTAACTAACAAGTCCATGAAGAAAATCTGACCTACGAACAGAAAAGACATGTAAATTTTCATAAACAGAATCCACAGAACAGTACAATAACTTAGAGATATATATAGACACTGAATTATGCCACTTTCAAACTAAAACTTAAAAATATAATTCTAACAAAAAAATATAAAACAGACATCACAACTACGATGAACAAGAAAACACACTATCCCTTAATACCAATATCCCGAGATGGAACCAAACATCCGCCAATCTTGAGGTGAAAAAGAAGAGAAGAAGCCAGAAATGTTTGTATTTACAATGTGTATACATATATTATATCAATATTATGTTATAGCTGTAAATATTTAAATAAAAATTTGAATTGCAAATTGAAAAAAAAAACTGGTAGTAACAATGATTTAATGAATCCACAAACAAACAACAACAAATATTTAATTTCATAACCGACTTTAAAAATCTGTCATTTGGTTCATCTTATTTTAAAATTCGCTGAGGAAAACGTCGGAGTTTGGTTTTATTGAAAAATTCGAGGGCTCGAAGGTATTACAGAGTATTAATAGCTGTGGACTGTAAACATATTTAGAACAAGTGATATTAATTGGTTTTACAATATTTCCTAATCCTTACAGTAGCAATGGT
Organism: Ontholestes murinus; assembly: GCA_963969525.1. Classification (NCBI taxonomy): domain Eukaryota; kingdom Metazoa; phylum Arthropoda; class Insecta; order Coleoptera; family Staphylinidae; genus Ontholestes; species Ontholestes murinus. The sequence goes on from OZ018391.1 coordinate 50,302,923, forward strand.
AAACTTTCTATCTAATTAAATGTAAAATAAGACAAACAAAATTAATAAACCTTGATAAAACGGACTAACAACTACCTAATAAAAATAATAAAATCACTTGACATAGTTGTTGTAAAAACCCAACTGAACGAGACGCTAATTTACAAAATAAATTAATAGATATAATGTGTAGGCTTTACATTCCTCTAATATAAGCCTCACTGTTAAAAGCCTATGACACGTATTGCGGGTAGGTGCTTCGTTGCCGGTCAGGAGATACGAATCTGTCAAGTTGGTATGAACTCGTGTCTCCTATTAACTTTAACTAGAGACTTATATGCTGTCAGAGAGGTTTACAGCTATTACTAGTAGTAATGCCACTTCAAATTTTGCCATTGTAAATGGGTGTTTCTAATTAAGATCCAAATCTAAGGTGAATTCTAGTGTGGCTTCTAGCTCTCCTTTTCTACATATGAATTCAGAAGAATAGTTGGAAGAACTACTTATATCAGAAACATGCTGTGCTAGTACATCTGCCATTTCAGAAGACTCAACAATTATGTTGTCTTCATAAGAAGGACTTTTCTTCAGACTTCTGTGATTGATGAATTACATGACAGTGAATTTACGTAGTTCTTCCATGATGCACTATTTAACTGAAATATTGTGTGTGGGCAAGACCCAACTTTTGTTTGAATTTAACTAGATTTTCTGTGTAGAGCATCTTTATATACGTTAAAAGCTCGTTTATTTGTAATAATTTCACCACGGAACTCGGCCGGTTCTTCTTTCGGTTAAAATTTTAAGTATTTTTTTCAAATATTTTATATATATTTTGTAATATTTTATCAGAAAGGAGTGCAAAAATGCAATAAAATAAAATAATTCAATAGAGATTCAATTCAGCATGTTACTTAGAGATTCGTATTATGTGGCAGTTCATGAAAATGTACTCCTTGTCTTAAGATTATAATAACTCCTCCCTCCTCTGGCTTGTTTTGGGAGCGGTGCTCGATTTTTTGTATACAAATATAGAAGGACATGTATTTTGTTAAAAGAATCTTTAAATCTCTATAGTGGATATACAGCAATTGTGTTCTATTATTTTTTAATGGTCTTTAAATTAAAATAATGTTTATTAGTATAGCAATTATGATATAAATAGAATAAATAAACAAATAAGTAAATACTTTAAGTAAATAAATTATGATATTAATAAATAAAGCTTAATGTAAGATTATTAAAATGACATTTTCTGGTGATGGTGTTCAGTTGTAGCCTTATGGCTGAAGTATAAACAGACTCTCGAATTTTTTGTTTTCTGTGGGTGATTTCGGCAATTCATTATATATGCATACTTACCTTCAAATTATATTTAAGGAATTTAACAAGTCTTAACATTTTTAGTGGTTTTATTTTATTATAACTTAATTATACTTCAACTATTATATTTATATAATTTTGCATAAATATTGAGATACGAAATGGATTTACCTTGTCAAAGTTTGCTCTATCACTTCTTTTATCACATTGCGCAACGGACATTCTATTGCTAACCCTACCTAATGGCCGGGCATTTTATTTGTAGTTTCAATAACGACTTTAAAAATGAACTGGTTTTTAATATTTCTGAATAAGTAAACATTTGTACAAATATTTTTTTTTCAAATATGATATTTTGTTAAACATGACACTAAATCCTACAAAAATGTAGCAAGTTTCACTTATTTGTCCGTTGATTTTGCACACTTTGCAACGTCTTGTCGGAAATTTTTTGTTTTTCGAAGACGGAAGTTATACGATGTGTTGTTGTGTTATGCCTGACAACTTTATGTGGAGTTTTTTGAGCAACATTTGAAGGGCATGATACATCTGTTTCTAAATCCATAGGCTCCACTGTTTTTCAGGACTAAGCCAATTTCTTGGCACATCGAGAAGAAACTCTTTGTATCTTATATTACTTTAAGGATTCAGGGTTCAGGGCTTGGGGACTTGGAATGTCCGCATCTTTTATTAGAAAGGTTGCCTTTTTTCCATGTAGTCCCATCTGTACTATTGGCAACTTGGACTGAGGATTTTTAGTCGAGGTTTAATCTTGTAGGTTATAGTACGTATGTCGGCCTCGGAGGTGGTGGGTTTCCTAACCAGTGCTAGAGCACCTATAAGACGCTATTTGTCCCTCTGTGGACAGAACCACTAAATCTCTTAATTACCTTTCAAAATGCAGATTGTAACTTGATTCCGTGGTCATTAATTATAACTCAAGGAATGCCAAAACTCGATGCACAGGTGTAAAGAAAAACTTTGGCAACTGAGACAGCGGATATATTAGTGAGGGATATTTCATCCGGCAAAGTCGAACCCTTACAGAGGCTGAAAAAAATACACTATTTCGGAACTGGAAGCACTGGCAGTTGTTTGGAGTCTCGGTAATTTAAGACACTTAGTTAACGGGTGGCACAACATGATAGTAACGGATCATCATACACTATGCTGGTTAAAATATTGTCGGGATCCTACAGGAAAACTAGCGAGGTAGGCGATTAAATTGTCAGAGTAAACTACACAGTTGTGCATAAAAATGGTACAGTCCGTCAAAATAGCAACAACGGCTGATGAGGAAATGCCAAACGAACTTCCAACATATCTATTAATTAAGTCCAGAGGATATCATAAAGGAGCAAAGGCAAGACGACAAACTATAATCAACATCATATTAGATACCTCCAATACTCTCGGCCCGCGATGCGAAGAAGAGCTCGTAATTATGTGATAGATACCGATGTATTAAATAAGAAAAATTCCGCATTATAGACATTTTGGCGTCACAAAAACACTAAATAGAGTAGCAACAAGATATTTTTGAGTTGATATGAGAAAATCAAAGTAGGGAAACTATTTCATTTAATCGGAATTTATCTTCTGGGACCCGTCAGGAGAAGCATATCGGGAAAAACTATGATTATAGTGACAACCGACTACGCAACGATATACGTAGAGATTGCGGCAATAAAGGACAGTAAAGCGGGGTGAGTAGCCAAATTTTTGATGGAAAATATCATATGTCGACATAGATGCCCAAGGAGAATTCTATCAGATAGAGGACAAGTTTTTAAATCGGAAATGATTGCAAGTCTCCAGAATATTATGGATATAAGAAGTAACCTTACCACGAGTTATCACCCTAATTGTAACAGTCTAACAGAGAGACTAAATAAAACTATCGTAGACATATTGAGCAAGTTTGTGAATACCAAACAAACTGGTGCAGTTACATTTTGCACATTGCATTCGCCTACAATACGGAAGTACAAGAAACAACAAATTATTCACCATTTTTTTGTTATATGAAGAAACAAAATCCTAAATGCGAGAGCTGTCGCCGTGGAAAACATTCATTCAAAACAACAAAAAGAGAATGTCAGGTACGATAGTAAACACACTGCAAGGGAGTACGAAGTAGCAGACATAGTCAAAGACCTATAAGGAAAGTTGGTAAAGTTTATACCCATCTGCAGACACGTGTTTCGATCTTTCGATATCTTCAGTACAGTCTACTCATTTGTTGTAGATTTTACGCAATATTTTCTTGTTTTTTCTAATTATTAGTTAATTTTCTACAACGTAAAGAACTTATATATTTGTATTATTAAATCATGCTCTAAGTGGGTGTTTTCCTAATAACATTAATAATAATCCCGAACGTAATAATTTCCGTAGAATTCAGTAATCTATCTATAATATATATAAATTCAGACCTTCAGTCGATTATAATTCATTATTGTATCAGTTGCCGTACAGACCTGAGTAAGTTATTTATTTATATTTCATTATATTTGTTTTAGTAAACGTTTTTACTTATATTTGAAATCAATTTTATAATAACGCTGTACTGAAGAGATCGAAACACTTGTCTGCAGATGGTTATAAACTTGAGTGTTAAATTATTTTATTACTTTTGCTAATTTAGTTTTTAATTAAATCAACCTAAATCCATTCCTTGTTCCAAATTTATCATACTCTAGTCACTCACAGACTATATAGAAATAAATATGTTCAAACTAGTGATGCTTTGATAGCCTTGCTATTTTGTAACACGCAAATTACTTTTGTATCATTTAATGTCTGTCTAGGTATTTGCCAGAGAAGTAGTTGTTTCAACAAATTATTTGTTTTTTGTAGTCTTAATAAGATTTATTTGTTGTAGATTTTACGAAATATTTTCTTTTTTTTTTAAATTAATACTTCAATTTGTTTTTATTATGAAAGAAAATCTGCCGATATGTGTTTTTTGAGCTGTTACACTACCCACACTGCCGAAATACCACTTCTGAAAGGAGCAAGTTGAAGCGTCACAACACAATTAACGCACCAAAATGACAGCAAAGACAGCAAACAGATGAGTGCAGCTTACATTAATGGATGCAGCTGGCCCAGACCTAATCCAAACAACGCAACTAAACAAATATGCCCCCCAGTGCAGTAGCCAGGAACAGAGCATATGCAACCATCCTGACCTGGAAAATTAGAAGGAAATCCATCAATGAAGCACTATGTCCGTATTCTAACCAAGAGGGCCAGGTTTGCAAGTCGTTGGGAATCATAAATGCAAAGATGCATGACCATCTCAACTTGTTTCCTAGTACAAGGTCAGCCGACACCTCGGACACGTCAAGACTGGATAAACTCAACAACTGATGGTATAGTGTATAGTGTGGACTCTAGAGACACTAAGTACTACATGTTATAGGGTCTTCGCTAAATAAGTAACCTTAAATTCCCTGTTAATAATTAGTCAGTTACTCTACCTTTTGCCTTTGATCTAGAAATAGGTTACTTACTTGGCGAAGAACGAGAAGAAACCAAACTTTCAACTGAACTATTTATTACTACACTTAACTACCTAGATGTTGGGACAACCTCTTTGATTACCAGCTAAATCTCGACTGCCCCGTCCCGGCGGTCCCACGGATCTTCCTCGATATACCTATTCAGCATAATAACTACTTATTAACTATTATCGAGAAAGTCCTTTTATTCCGATGAGCACGAGCGTACATACTCGCGGACAGGAAGCGTCTTGATATTTAATGTATCAAATATCCCCTGTTCGCAACAATACCTTAATGTTGTATACGATGCCGCAACTAGTTACTGCATTGTCATTAAAATCTACTCTCTTCAATTATTTATTGCCATAGGCAATCACTTTCATTTGAAAAATTTTTGTTTCTATTTTCTGTTTTCTATCGTATACACGCCATATTAATTATTTAACGCAAATAATAGACATTTTTAAGTATGATTTATAGGGCTATAAACATACTCCCCGCAGTAACAACGAGATAAATTAAACTTCGTCTAATTAAATTTATTGCGATATTATTAAATTTCAACCATAAAATCATCAACTAGATGAAGTTCAATAAATTCAGAATTATAATCAACACAGCATCTATACTAAGAGCTATTATAAATATAATCTTATAATTGATAACGCTGGATTTATTACCAGGTATCGACTATACCTTATTACAGATTTTTTACGTTTACCGATGTGTGCGTATAAGTATTTAATTAATTGTTGAAAACAATTTAACGATGCACACCTCTTACGCCCTCCCATTGGCTTTGTGAAACTTTTGAAATATATCCGTTAATATATTCCTCTCGGCGTTTGCGAAGGTGAAAATTATAACGTATTCCTCCCTCAGCCCGTCATACATCAAACTCTTGGGATGGAAATGGTAACGGGGCTCCCGATAAAAAGTAACATTTATATCGCAGAGACGTACGAATGGGAATGGAAACGGTTATTAAAGGGTCGTCGATATTCCTGCATGAATGTGCAACAATAAATCATTAAGATCGCGGAGAAGATGGGCCAACACGCATCCCTCTTCCTCTCCATTTCCAATGAACAGAACAGTGCAGAACATTTCCATCGCATAAAAACTATCGCCTGTGCGAATCATTCATCTCGAAATAATCTAAATTCATTCAAAATATCTCCCTGACAGCGACGAGTGATGTATGAGTGGAAAATGAAAAGACGCCTCGTGAGGATGGAAGCGTCTCGACGTCGGATCCAGCCTTCATGCAGCTCCCGCAAGGCACTGATAGGCAAAGGCTAGGTATACTTGAAAGGGACGCGACGCTACTCATCCGCATCCACCCTCGTCGAAACATGAGGATCTCCTGATAAATTAATGTCCGAGATCGTAAAATCTCCACCGCCGGCAAATTGCACCTGAATAGGGCTTTGAGGGATGAGTGGAGGAATAGGCCGCACCATCTGTTTTACAAATTTAGCCAACACTCCAAGACCATCCAGATAACTGGTTTAACTTGGGTAGGTACTTCCTATTAATTATTTTGCATATAATTATTTCGCCGGACGCCCAATGAATTTTAATTGCGAAGCCCTTACAATTCTAAAGAGCACTTTCTTCAGGTATTTATTTTAAGCTCCGCGCTATTCAAATAATTGCACTCTAAAACTATTTTTTGAAATCAATTAAATTGTACCGAAATATTAAAAATGTTTTGTACTTTAATTGGAGTATTTAATTTTAACGTATTTATGGGTGTAAGAGAAAATAACACGTGTATTTTTAGGGTAATTGCATTACAAGTAATTTTAACATATTTTAAAGTTAGTTGATGTATTTAATTTGAATATATGAGCTAGTAAAATATGTGGATGTAATATATTATAAAAGTGCAAATATTAGCATTCAAAAATCTTAAATGTGGAAGATAGGACTCGGAAAATAATGTATAATTCTTCAAAATATTGACGTAGTAACAAATATAATCTATATACACAAACTATTTGAATTTCTTGTTAATTTCTATCTATATTTTCCAATAAGAAATACATTGGATTAAATTTTTATTATGTTTGTATTGAAATTAGACGAAAAATAATATTTATTAAATACGACATATAAATAGTTTATTATTTATATGTCGTATATCTACAATATGAGTAGGGTATATATTAATTAATTAGCATTATTTAGAACAGTGCAGGAATTTTGTAATGATATATTTTTGATATTGTTGCTGAAAATTGTAACTACAAAAATTTATAAGAACAAATACATTATATCGTCTTCATAATTAATCCTTTTTTCACATAAAGAAATAAATTTAAACATAAACAGTTTAAATAAAACACTTTATAACTTTGTTTTACCACTATATTTTGTATAACTGTGACTAGTTTCGATCATAAGCTGATCATTATCAAACATAAAGTACCTAAATTTATTACAAACGTTGCTTATATACTATCGAAAAGAGGAGAATACATTACGTCGGTCTGGTCATTAAGAATGGAAAAACCCGGATTAATTTTGGCTTTATGAATTTCGAGTGCTTCCAGTAAATCCATTTTACGACCTTTATCGGTAAAGTGGATTACTGAAAGTACATCCTTTCCGAAAATATGATTGTTTTCTAATAAATGGTTTGCAAAAGTTGAATTGTTATATTTTAAGCGATAAGCTCGTTCATGTTCTTTGAGACGCGTTTCAAAATTCCGACCAGACTGACCAATGTAAATTCCTTTACAAGACCCGCATGTTAATCTATATATTCCTGCTCTTTTCATTATATTAATTTTGGGTTTTGGATTGTAAATTAAATTTGATATCTTATTACTACATTTGAAAGCTACATTAACGTTACATTTTTTTAAGGATTTTTTTGATTTTGATACTTATTAGGCCAAAAAATGTTAAACATTGAAATTTTTTGTTGTTAATGGGTGTAATTACTGGATATATATATTTTTGGAATTGTTTTAATTTATGTTTATGAACTAAATTTTCTATTAATTTTGCTGAGTATCCGTTGTTAATGGCCATTTGTTTTATTGTCGCAATTTCATTTTCAAAAGAAGTTTGGCTTAAAGGTAATTTGACAGCTCTGTTTATTAAAAAAATTGAATGATGCCATTTTTTGTTTAAAAGGATGTCGGGAATTGTTGGGAATTATAGTGTCGGTGAAGGTAGGTTTTCTGTAAATATCATAAGTTAGTATGTTGTTAGATTTATTAATAGATAGGTCAAGAAAATTAATTGTGTTGTTAGATTCTGTTTCAACGGTGAAATTAATTGAAGGGTGAAGGGAATTAATAAAATTAAGGAATTGTGTTATTTGTCTACTGGTACCTTCGAAGCATGCTAATACATCATCCACATATCTATACCACCACCTAATATGTTTTTTACCTAAAGGAGAGTTTAAAATTTTATTAGTTATATTATCCATAAATATTTCTGCAAGAAGGGGACTAAGGGGTGAGCCCATTGCCAAGCCTTCTTTTTGCATATAGAACTTATTATTGAAAGAGAAATAGTTATGTTTTAGTATAGTATCTAAAATATTTAAAAAATCTGTTTTTATACTAGGGTTAACATTATTTGTATCTAGATGTTGTGTTATTAAATTAATACAATCTTTAGGTGGGATGTTGGCAAACATATTAGATACATCGAAGGATACCAGTTTACAATTCGAATTTACTTTATTATTATTAAGATTAGATATTAGTTCGGACGTGTTTTTAATAGAGTGTGGATCTGAGAAGTTTGTAATTTCTTTGAAAAATGTGGGTTAATTCGGAAGATATATGTTTAGCTGGTGTGTTAGAATAGGAAACTACAGGGCGAATGGGTTGATTATTTTTATGAATTTTAATAAAGCCGTATAATCTGGGTGCTGTAGGATTCATGGGGAGTAGTTGTGATGTTTTCAAAATATCTTAAAATCATTGTTAAACAACGAAAATTCATTATTTAATAGTTCCAAAACATCACAACTACTCCCCATGAATCCT
>OZ018391.1:50311949-50393444 GCA_963969525.1 Ontholestes murinus
CATCTTCATAATTAATCCTTTTTCCACATAAAGAAATAAATTTAAACATAAACACAAAATTAGTAACAATTACAAAAATAATAAAACAATGAAATGACAAGTGGCTTAATAAAATAATTTTATTCTTGCTTAAATCTAACTCAAACATGTATTGCATTGATGCGACAAAAATAAATTTAAAAATTCATATATGAAATTGTAAATAAATGAAAATTATTCTTATCAGATAAAAAAACACATAAGTTAGTAAACTGGATTTAACCTACAGTGTCTGCTTTATAGACTTACAACAGGCATAGAAACTTCACCACAACACAACAATATTGCATTCTTCAAAACCATGAAAAGGGCCATCAAGAAGGATATCGACATACCCATAATAAAATGGATAAGATGTTTTTAATATTGGATAGGATACATTCAAGTATGGCTTTGTAAGACGATCGTCAATTTATCTACAATACAAATCAAACAAACAAGCAAAATATATGTTGCTGTAATATATGCAATAGAGATCGTTTACGAAAAAGTGAAATGTGTTGGGTTGCAAGGCTATATTTCATATATGTTGTTTTTCCAAAGGAAAAAATTATCCTCAGACAGAGTATGTATGTACGCGAAGCGAAGAGAAAAGTATAAGATGAGAACGTAGAAATTCCCTACCTCAAGAGAATCATTTAAGAGTTGGAGGAAATTTACAGGTTCCTTCTCCAAAATAATAAAAGTTTTCTGAGAACAAATTCTTACTTATCAGAATAATTAGAATTAACAAAGAGCTAGAGAGGGACAATATAAAAAAACAGGGAAATGGAAATAATGTAAGTTTACAGAATCCTATAGAAAGTGGGGACAATTCACACAATCAAAGAAACAAGATATCTTTAACGATTAGCAACTAAATGAACAAAAAAGTAACAAAGCAACAGTGAAAGAGTATGAAATAAAGTTGAATCGCAGAGAAACAGAAGTAAAGTTTGGACGTAGAGAAGGAAATACCACAGATATAATCAGAGGTATAGAATGAAGAGCATATGTACATGATGAAATTGATCACAACATTTTTGAATAACCACGACATTACTGATTTTTCCTGCAAACAAGACATCCTGAGAAATACAATTCTTTTAAGCAAGTTAAATCAAATACAAAACCAAGACTTTTGACTGGTAGTTGTTGCATATAATCACATTTTCCCTTACCTTCATAAGAGAGAATATAACCTCCAAAACAATATACATATGATGGTTCAAGGAGGATTTAAGTAGAACGTATTTTAATATGAAATCCGCCCGTACTTTTGTCCAAAATTTTATTTTATTTATTTGATTTTAAACGTAATTTTTAAAGATGTGCAAAGAATAAATAAACAATAAATAATAACGGAAAAATGGAAAACTAGCGAACTGAAATGTTTCAACATTAACTGCTACTATCTAGCAACAATGTTCTGTAGAAGTAAATGTTCGCGTGGCAGGGTACTCTGTAAGAATGACATTGGGACTCAGGCTAAAATAATAATATTTGAAAGATGTGCGAAAAATGGCTACAAATGGGCACACATATATCTGATCTCAGACAGTCAGGAACTTTAAAACAAACTGCAATTTGTTGATATCACTTACATAATTTATTTGTAACTATAGTTTCAACCTCTGCAAAGCCTTTGTCAAACGTATATTAATTACAAAACAGCGTATCATAATGAGTCTTGTAGGAATTGATATAATCGCTTTGAAAATAGGTAAGTAAATAAAATCAGTCGGTTTGTTGGTTAAGGCATTTTCCCTATTACGTTAATATTTACGACTTCCTAAAGATTCAAGCAGGTCTAGTTTCGAGTTTTCTTCCAACGAAATGTAGAATTTCAAGCCAATTGTCATATGGTTTTTTATACGAATTTCTAAAAGGTATACCAGACTAACTGATATAAACTCTTACAAGAACCATATTTAAATTTATAAACACCAAATCGTTGTATTATTCCGGATTTCCTTTTACGTCGAAAGTTTATTAATTTTCCTATATAGTATTATATATATAGGGAACGTATTGTTTTCGTGAATGACAATGTGGGCGTTGTATCTCAAAAACAAATAATCCTTTTGAGATGAAACTTTAAACCTGAGGTTTTATCGTTAAAAACTGGGAGTGAAAAGGTTCTGGTGAACATTAATAAACCGGAGGTGAGATTTGAAAAATATTACATTACTTTTCAAACAATAGTTAAAGGGAATTAGAAACTGAACAAGTTCTATTAAAACATGTTTTTCATATAGTTCCCAACTTACAAGAATAGAATTTAAAATTTAAAATTTTGATATTTTTTGCATATTGTTAAGTAACTAGAAATTACATAAAATTTATATAACAAGTAATTGTAAATAATTCAAAATTGAGCAAATTATTAAATTATGCGTAAACCTGATAATTTTCTAGAAAAATGTAAGGAAAATACTATGATGGCCACATCACCATTTTTGTTTTTTACATTTTACAACTTTTAATTAAAACCCTTGCTTATAATCTACTAATTGGGGGGTGGGATAGAGGCCAACCACCCACCCTACACATACATGATAACTTTAAATATAAATATAAATATTGATGATTTTGCTGCAAAACAATAAAACCTTGTATATAATAAAAAATCCTAATCCAAATTTAAGTTAAAATATAAATGACTTTTATAGCTAATATTATCTAATTTAGTTTTAATGTCTGCCCACCCATCGTGCATAAGAATTTCATTAGTTTCGTCACTCATAAATTTTACCTTCTGAATTTCTTATTTATCCAAAAAGTTTGTAATTAATTTTACTCCAAATGCAAGACGATCAGTAATTTATATGTATTTGTAGGGTAGGTATGTGACCTCTATCGCATCCTCCAATTAGCAAAACATCAACAATAATTATTTGAAAAATCTGTATGAATATATCTCTAAAAATTGCAATTATTTTGTGTTTATTTATATTTTATAATTTTTAATTAAAACTCTCGCTTGTCCTACATATATATTATAATTTTAAATACAAATTGTTGATAATTTTACTGCTTACAAAACAATAAAACCTGGTTTGTAATAAAAACTAAAGCATAATCCAAAGTTTCTATTTCTAATCTTATTTAACCTTGATTTAAACCTTTCCACGTATCATGTAAATAATTTTTATTAATTTACACACTCAAACATGTTTTTCTTTTATTTAAATTTTGTAATTAAAGTTATTGCAAAGCGCGAGATCAGTAATTAAAGTTTATATGTATATGTATGCGTGGATGGTGGGTTAAGGGTCACCCACCCAACTTACACATACATCATAACTTTAATTACTAATTGTTAATGGATTCCACATCTGTTTTACTTGCCCTGTATACTGTGTCTGGGTGTCTGTCGATGGTTTTAGTTTGGGCTTTTATTTTTTATTTAAATATTATTTAATTTACAACGTGTCCACGTAAGTATGCAACATATGGGAAACTTTTGTATTATTAATTTCTCAAAAAATTTTATTCTTTATAAAAGTTGGTGCTTCATTTTAAATATACATAAATTGCAAAAGAAATGACATTTGTCGCTATATAAGCAAGATATTAAACAATTTTTATAACTTTTGCACTTTTATCAAGTGGTCTAAGTTTTGACGTATCTGTATAAATTATGGCAGAGCGATTAACTTAACAAGATAGAGCAGAGTTGGTGCTAATATAACGATAGCTATAAAGCCAGCAGAGAAATAGCTGAAATTTTTAACTACAGGTACCCCGAAAGAGAATGAGTTATTCACAAGTTTCATGAATTTTATAACATTTTAAACGGACCGGAAAATTTGAATTGCCTTTTGAAAAGAACGTACTAAACCAGTAAGAAATGTAAATAATTCGAATATCTTGCAAAGCGTGATTGAAAATTCTCAAATATCGGTTAGAAAATGCCTCAGAAGTTTAGGATTGGGAAAGTCAACAGTATGATTACGACAATCGTTCTGAATTTTGTGAAATAGAAATTCATAGAACATTTCCTAAGAAGATCCTGTTTACGAATATAGCTATATTTACTAAAAATTGTGTAGTTTCATAACAAACTGTAGTTGGTGGTCAACAGAAAGCACACCGAATTATCTGCAAAAATCAATATTCTCGAAAAATAAATATTTGGTGTGAATTTTTGAACAGAAATGTTATAGAGCCTTACAGATTTCGGCAGAGTTTAAATTCAGAAAGACATTTAGAGTTTTTAAATATGAAATTGGAAAATGTTTTGACATGTTACCTTTGGCTACGAGAAATTCTCGTTTTAATTTATAGTTTAATGAGAAATTAATTTGAAGACATGCAAGGCCTTCTCGTTCACTCGATCTAAAACCACTTGATTACTTTTTATGGGGATGGTTAAAAAACAAAGTTTATTCTGGGAGGCCTTTTGGAAATTTAGAGGATTTGAAATAAAGCTAGAAATGGAGCAAGATATTTAATAAATTTAAAAATACGAAAACATTTCGTGAATCTACAACAATGGGTCTTACTAAGATTTTGTAGTCTTAGTAAGACTCATTGTTGTAGATTCACGAAATGTATTCGTATTTTTAAATTTATTATTTAATTTTCTACAACGAACTAAAGGATTTTAATACATTTTATTATTCAAGATATTTAAATAATCATCACAATATTCTTGAAAATATAATCAGAGATTCAAACAGAAGAACAAATTTATGTATTGAGTGGAAAGGGTATCACATCGAGTGATTGTTATCTAATTAATAATATCGTTACGGTTGTTAATTGCAAAGAAATTATTATTTTTGTTGAATAAAAGCGTATGTCATTTGTTTTGTCTTTTTTGTATGTTTTAGATCAAGCACCAACTTTTATAAAGAATAAAATTTTCTGACAAATTAATAATAAAAAAGTTTCCCATATGTTGCATACTTACGTGGACACGTTGTATATACAACATCTTTATTAACAGAGAAAAAAAAATACAGATAAGACAAATATAATACATGTATGATGATATGAGTGTTAGGATGTTAGTCTGTTAAATGGCTATCGACCGGCGGTCTTTCAGCCCTGATTTGTCCTTGTCGATGTGTCACGTCAGTCTATCTCTGATGATGATGATGGATGATGTGATGTGATGAATTCGAAAATAGTAAATGGAGGGGTTTTAAATTTTGGGATAAGGTTAGGATTTCTGCGTAAGCAGTAGAGGGTAAGGATGTGATGGTTGAAGGGATTTTTGGAAAAATTTTCACTTAAGTATAGAAGACGGTCCTTGATGGGGATAACAGAGGTAGAGTCATATAGGAGTTGGTTAGAGGGATTGTGTAGAGGATTACTGGGGTGGCGGATTTTGGTTAAAGTTCTTAGGGAGGATCGCTTGCTAACTTGGATATTGTGGATAGTAGGATTGCAGGAGTTGGAGAAAAGGACATTACCATAGTCGAGTAGAGGACGGCATATCATTTTATATATTTTAACCGCTGTTTTTATAGATATACCGTTCTTTTTGTAAGTTAGGTTTCTGAACATTTTGGCTCTAGCTATAATTTTTGTTTCGTTTGAAGCTGTATGGTGTTTGAAATTGACTTTTCGATCTATGGTAATGCCTAGGTATTTTATGGATGTAGAAGGGGAAACAGTTATGTTGGTGATAGGGATATTATTTAATATTTTTGTTAAGTACTCGTTATTAATTTCTCACTGCTTAATGGTGAGAATTTATTTTTCTAAATAGGAGACGGATAATGGCAATGGCAGTACTCGGTAAATCATTGAGTTGAATGCCGGTTATTTGTATTTTAGTGGGTGTTGCTTAGTTATGGTTACATCTAGGAAATTGTTGGTATGCAAAATTCGATTTCTGCTGTTAATTAAATATTAGGATCAAGGAAATTATTATATTAAAAAGCGGCAGTTATATTTAGACTCTGGAAAATGTTCTGACAATAATGCAGAAATAATTGAAAACGTTATTTAATGTGGTGAAAAATATTGAAAATTAAATTGTAACCTCAGAACAAAAACATAATAAACAATCCGGTTTCTAGTCAGGATGCTGTAATTTACTCAAAAGGAAAGTCATTGAATTCCTCTACAAATTATCCGAGGGCAGTAAAATCTGCAAATCCAGCGATACCCAATACATCTGAAGATAATGTTAAAGACTTGCAGGCAATACAAATCCAAAATATATATTCGTATCAAAAATAAATAAAAAAAAAAACGAAATGAAGGATAATTCTACAAATTTCATAAATAAAAGAGTAAAGGAATCAGAACCTCATTTTAAATTAGTAATAAGAGAAAGAAACATAAGATAAAAGAAGTCAAATACAATACATAAAATAAAAGAAAATTCCACATTTCGAAGTCAAAAAATTGAAGAACCCTTTGAGAAAAATAATTTCAGTAATATTTATATTAAAAAATTGATATCTAAATAAAGAAGACTGTAGCTCTTTGAAAATTTCAGCTCAGATAAATATTATTCTATATTTAAACAACTAGTTCCCTTAGCAAACAGGAGTGTGTCTAAATTTGTTTCCGTGGTTGATTAAGAAAACGATGGAAACCTCTATTTTACGGAACACTGGTTGAACTTTGATAACATAAAATATGTTCAGATTGTCAATTCTAATTATATTCCTTGCTTAAATAGAGAAGACATAATAAATATTTCTGTGGAACGTGATTGTGATATATCTGCAATTCAAGTTCTGGATTGTAATATTGTTGTTATTACAGTTTATAGAGCGCCCACTTCCAACTTCAATATTTTTTTATTTTTGTGTACAACTATTTGCTTTTGGCAATTTTTATGTAGTTATATCCGGTGGTTTTAATATTAATTTTAGTAATACGAATGTGTCTCTTTATGTAATGGTTTTAAAGCACTAGTCTCGGATAATACTCGCGGCCTTAAATTCATTGATAATATATTAACCAGTATGGAGTCTAACGATATAAACTGTGTAGTTTCGAGCCCAGACTTTCTGACCATAATGGAATTGTAGTTGAAATTAAATGCACTAATCCGCTACAATTTATTAAGTTTGCCAAATATCGGTCTGTAGCTTCTTATGGTTTATTTCAATTTCGTAACATCTTGCCCGACAAATCTTGGGAGTTAATAACCCTTAACATTAACATAAATCTCAAATGTCAAAAATTAATTGATAAAATAATAAGTGCAATTGAATTAGCTTTCCCAATGAAATATAAGAGATTTAAAATAACAGTTCGTTTACTCACAATTGGTTTGATTTTTGCTGAATTATTTCCTAATAGTCAGGTTGATGGCCCAAGAATATATTTTTGATGAAAAACCTTGTCATATATTGTACTATTAATGTTACATTAACTTTTTATTATGAAATAATTGCGTTAAAAATTAACTATGCTATTACATATTGGGGACACTTACCACATATTATTCGTGTGTTTAAATTCCAACGCAGATGTGTGAATATTAGAGAGCGGATTTCTAGCATTATGCTTATCCATAATATTAATAGCATCGAAAAAATTTCTAAATATCTATACGAAACTTGAAGAATGTGATTATTTAGCGCCCAGTTTTTTTATGCTTATTTTCATGCTTTTTTAGATTCTGATGCTTATTTAGAGCATTTTCTAAAACATTTAATAAAAATTTCACGCAGATATTAAATTAATGTGCTAATATAGAGAATTTTCGTAAAAATATGTATCCCATCATTTATAGATTATATTTGTATTACATATTTTCTTCGTGTGTTTTGACAACATAATTGTTTAAAATCTTCACAATTATTATTAATAAATATTAGTATAAACGCTTCATATGAATCACACCTATGATATTCCGGATGAAAACGTCGTTAAACTAACCCCAAACAGGGGCCCCAGTAAGTATTAAATGTAAACAAATTTAAGTGATAGCTAATAATCAGGTGTTCTACAACCGTATCAATTTTCTACTCTCGGCAAAAATACGGATGGGACGACTGGCGCATATTTATCGTTTTCGTTAATTTTCATATTCAAACTCGCATTCATAAACCGTACTATTGAATTGACATTCCAAAAACTTTGCTTATTTATCAAAAATTACTATATGCGTGAATCGTATTAACCTGGGGAATCTCAGATAAATTATATTATATAATTCACATGTTTATTTAGGTGAAAACCCCAATACAAGAATTAATTAGAGACTATCCAGAATTAACAAATGAAAATAAAACATTATTTTGTAAGGCATGTTTAAAAATAGTAAGCTTTATTTTAGTTCTCAACTGCATCCTAACTAGTCAAGACTTGTATGTAAAACATGTTATAACAACACTACATCAAGAACGTTTGAAAAAGTTCAAAGTTGAACTAAAAAAGCAGCACAATTTCACAATCATTAGCATCATCTTCAACAAACGATGGACAATTTAAATTAAATTCACATTTGTGCAAAATACTTTTACATTCGAATATCCATTTAAGAAAATTACAAAATAATGCATTTAAATCTTTCTTGGGAAATTATTATAAAATGCGCATTCCTGAGAAAACAATTATGTAGTCTTGCGTACTATGAAACCATACAAAAATATTATTAAGATATTATTAACAATAATTATATGTGGTTTGGTGTAGATGAAACCACAGACGCTTGTTTAATTTAATAATAGGATTTTAACATGAAGACATCCGACCAATAGTATTTTGATATATACAAAAGAATTGAAGAAAACTGATAATAACATTATAGAAAAATTCATAAATGATGGACTGACAAGCTTATTTTTGCCGTAGACAATACCAAGTTACAAAATTTTACTAATAATGCATTTTGTGTATTGTACAAGTTTAGCACGTGGATAGAAACGAATTTCTGAAACTATAAGAATGAATGAAAAATAAAAAATACTTTTACTTAGTTAATATAATATGTGATATTAACTAAGTAAAAGTATTTTTTATTTTTCATCTAATTAAAATGTATCACGAAGTAAATGCCTACAACCTCAATCAGTTTTTTTATAAGAATGAAAGTTCCATTTGTAGATTTAATTAAATATGGAAAAATAGTTCTTATATTCTTCTGTGAGTGCAATTATTCAAGAAGTCATTACCTGATATTTCACTGCCCCATAAACCAGTACTAACAAAATGGGGAACTTGGCTATATGCTACGATGTACTATGCGAACAATTTTGAAGAATTTAATAAGGTTATATACAACTTTTTCGAAACGACAAGCAAATCAGTTAATTACTATCAAACAGTTCTTAAGAAACAAGAGATTCCTTCAAAACAATTTAGTTACATAAAATCGCGTTTAAATTTTGTGAGCAACACAATCAAATCTTTATAAAAGCAGATTCAATTTAGAAAATACCTGGACGCATTGACCAAGAAATCAAAATAATATCGAAAGAAGCATTCGGTGAAAACGAAGGATTTTTAATATTAAATAAATTAAACTTGATTTTGAATGGCAATTTTCAAATGGAGCCAGCTATAATTTAAAATAAAGAGAAGCTTTTCCAGTTTCAAAAATTTATTGAGCGTCAGAAGTAATAATTTTTACAATTAAACCCCTAGAACAGGCATGTGCAACGTACGGCCCGCGGGCCGGATCCGGCCCCTGACTTCATTTTATCCGGCCCGCAGCATAATTTTCAAATCTCACTAAACGTAGCCCTTGAAAGTAAAAAATATATATGTATTCTTAATAATTTTCATAATCTAAGGATCACAAAGTTTTATAGGTATCATAAAGTTTTGTACTATATTTAGTCAGCTCAGCATTCAGTGTATGCAATAAACAGGGAAAATCCCGTCTTATTTGCACTGGCTAGTATGTTGATTAGTGAAGGAAGAATCTGCAGAGCAAAAGCACGTAGTTATTTGTAGTGAGGCATAGCAGTTTCTAAATTCATATTTAATTTACAATTTAATATAATCTTTTAAATGACATCAGAGAAGAGAAGAAAAGTTGATATTGAAAATCGTGTCTTTCAAGATAAGTGGACTGACTATTACTTTTTTATTATGCAAAAAAACAAGCCTGTTTGTTTAATTTGTCTCGAAAGTATATCAGTGGTAAAATATTTTAATTTAAAACGCCACTTTACATCAAAACATTCTAGTTATAGTAATCTCAATGGGCAACAAAGAAAAGATAAGATAATAAATTTGAAAAAATGTTTATCTGCGCAACAGACTCTTTTCCACAAACAAAATCATTTATGCAATAGTATTGTACGAGTAAGTTTTATAATTAGTGAAAAAATTGAATTCCGAACCTTATTCTGAAGGTGATTTTGTTAAAAAGTGTCTCAGTGCTGTCGTTAAAGAACTGTGTCCAGAAAAGAGCGACGATATAGAAAAAATAAGTCTTTCTCGCTGGACTATAACAAGACGTATCGTTGATATGACCAACGATATCAAATCAAACCTTAAGTTACGTGCGTCGCAGAAATTTGAAGCATTTTCAATTGCTCTTGATGAGAACACAGATACTACCGATACCGCACAATTAGCTATTATTATTCGCGGAGTTGATATTAAATTTTATTACAAGGAAGAATTGCTTGCTCTTCGACCTATGAAGGATACCATACGAGGAGAAAACATTTTCGAAGAAATAAAAGCAGTTTTTGATTAATTTGAGCTTAAATGGGAGAATATAAGTGGAATTTCTACTGATAGTGCTCCAGCTATGGTTGGTTCTAATTTAGGAGTTGTCAATAGAATTAAATTGGAACTTGTAGTAGGAATATTGACCCTGAAGATTTGAGTGTATTTCACTGCATTTTACATCAACAAAATATGTGTGCAAAATCGATCAAATTAACACATGTAATGAAAACAGTAGTTTCTTGCATAAATTTCATTAAATCAAGAGCACTTCATCACCGTCAGTTCCAAACATGTTTTTAA
Source organism: Ontholestes murinus (assembly GCA_963969525.1). Classification (NCBI taxonomy): domain Eukaryota; kingdom Metazoa; phylum Arthropoda; class Insecta; order Coleoptera; family Staphylinidae; genus Ontholestes; species Ontholestes murinus. The sequence goes on from OZ018391.1 coordinate 50,322,876, forward strand.
AAACTGCAGTCTGAATTTGAAGATTTGACATTTTATTGTGCGCTGGTTAAGTAAAGCAAATATGTTAAAACGAGTTTATAATTTGAAAGATGAGGGATTTTTTATGGATAAGAAAGAAAAACTTTGTACAAGAGCTAAAGAACACAAATTGGGTCTGCGATCTTGCGTTTCTCGTTGATGTAAAAAATCATATGAATGATTTAAATACAAAGTTGCAAACCCAAGAACAACTTGTTCATGAACCGTATGGTTACATCAAGTCATTTCAAAATAAATTAAGACTTTAGGAAAATCAGCTCCGAACAGGGAATACCTACCATTTTCCCACTCTTGCAAATCATAAAGATCATGCTAACTTCGAAACGTTTGCAAACAAGTTACAATTTTTAAAAGATGAATTTAACACCAGAGATTTTCATAACTGAATAGTTGAGGCTGTTAGTTGTTGAAAGTTCATATTCTAATCACTTTGGTAAATTTCAAAGAAATCATTTCATTTTACATTTTTTATTTTTGAAACGTTAAAACGTAATAAATATAATTTCCCAAAATCAAACTACGAATCTCTCCGTTTTTTATAAATTCAAATAAAAGGTCCGGCCTGCGATTTTAGGTTGAATTTGTTTTCTGGCCCGCGGTCTTGAAGAAGTTGCACATGCCTGCCCTAGAACAACATTTAATGATCTACTGTTTTCATAAATAGATTTTAGTTATTTCGAAATGTATACAAAATTACAATTTAATTTTTAAATACTTACATAATATTATATATTGCGTAAAGAAAGTATGTTTATTTTTGTTTTAAGCAGAATTTCTAAATAAAATATGTTGATAAACGTGTAACATATTAAGAAAATATAGTTTTCTTTAGTGCTTTTTTCGTGTTTTTATGCTTTTTTCCTGTTTTTATGCTTTTTTCCTGTTTTTATGCTTTTTTAATGCTTTTTTCTCAAAATTTTGTGCCTTTTTAAGTGCTTTTTTTTCACATTTTTTAAGCTTTTTAATCTTAATCTTAATCTTAAAAATTGTTCTGTTCAGTAAACAAAAATATATCGATCTAGGGGTGGAATAAATTATCATGGTCCACTATTTTATAACAAATTATCTACAGAGCTAAAATCGCTTGATTATTCAGCACTTATAATTAATTTAATAATAATTTTGTATAAAAAGGCTTATTATAGTATTGACGAATTCCTTAAGGATTTGTTTTTAATTTTCGTAAATACCTTTTTTGATCGGTTATGTAAGTATATGTTTTGTTATTTGTTTTGGATGTGTGTACATTTTTTATTACCACCAATAAAGTTATTAATATTATCATTAATAATATTATAATATACATGAATATGATTTTAAACATAAAATCTAAATGTTACCTCAATCGTACAACTAATGAATATTCAGAAATCGGAAGAACTTATATGTAATTTTCCTACAGCTAAAATATTAAATTTAATTGGAAAACTCGTAGTAAATCCTAATAATAAATTATCTTAGGACATATTTTATTTACATAATATCTAACGAAGGTTCTATGTGAAATAACAAAACACGATCACTTTATAAGATTGACAAAAAAAACTATTATTAATTTTAAAAGAATAATGTAACTAGTTACTTATAGTAAAGTAAATATTTCATAACTTCGTTGTGTAAATTATTTTTAAATTAGATCGATTAATATCATGGAACATAACAAGTGTTTTTCTTCATCAAATTTACATATTTGGTTCCATCAACAGTGTTGCTTAACACGTTTCAATTATAGATCGATTTCAATATTAAAATTATACCAATCGATAAACCACGATTTAAAATAAGCCGCCCATAATAAAAAGTTAACTAGTACAATCTTTTGAGTTAAAGCATTTATACCTCAAAACTTTTGGTGTACTACTAATGTTACTTCAATTTTTTTTAAATGTGAGCTGATCCGAAATGACCAATTAATAAGCACTCATAAGTAATTGACTGATATCTACGTTTTTAAGCGTATTTGAAAGAATATTATTATTGACAATATTAAATGATTTCGAAAAGTAAGTAAATAGTATCTACTTTATTAGTCCGTCTTTTTATATCAATCAACAATATAACTTTAGAAATTACATTTACATTTTAGTTGATTAGTTTCAGAAAATGGTGGAACAACCTCCACCAAAGAAACCTAATGTGGGAGCAGTGTCATCAAAGCAGCAGTAGGTAAGAGTGGAAGATCATATTTTTATGAACTTGAGCTTTTCCATGTGCAATCAAAATTTTTGTAAGAAAGTATTGTTATAAATATATTTAGAATTTGAAGTACAATGAATAAATAAATAAATACTATCTACTATCTATTTAGTAAGATTGGGTACTTTGTCCTTATATTATTCTTAAAAATTTAAAAATCTTAGTCCGTCTTTTTATATCAATCAACAATATAACTTTAGAAATTATGTTTACATTTTAGTTGATTTGTTTCAGAAATTGGCGGAACAACCTCCACCATAGATACCTAATGTGGGAGCAGTGTCATCAAAGCAACAATAGGCAAGAGTGGAAGATCATATTTTTATGAACTGGAGCCTTTCCATGTGCAATCAAAATTTTTGTAAGACAGTATTGTTAAATATGTATTTTGAATTTTATTTTGTAAGTACAATGGATAAATAAATACTATCTATTTAGTGAGATTGGGTACTATGTCCTTATATTATTCTTAAAAATTTAAAAATCCAGAACTAAATAGAAATGTTTTCAATTGTAGTTTTAGTCTTTCAATGATGTAAGTATGACTTCTATTGGTTTAAATAAATTTTATTTAGTTAGAAATAAAAACAATTTATTAAATAATCTGTCTAATAAAATACTTTAATGATGCCTAGCTGATACAATGAATGCAAAAATATTTACAAATAAACTTCTTTACAGGTCACATTTAAATTACCATTACTCGACTTTATTGTACTTACACTAAAACGATCAACTTAATTATTTAAGTGTATTCTATTGTATATGAGGTAATAAGGGTAGTAAAATAAAGATAATTGTTCGAACTTAGTTAAAACACATTATAATTTATTTTAATTATTAAGGAATTATAATTCTAACTTAATGATGTATAGCTTTTACTATTATTTAACGGACTTACTTATTTAAATGACACTAAAGTAATATCCACTCTCTTACAGCTAAAAATATTTACATCGTGAACGAAATGTACATTTAGCAAAATAAAATAAACTGTGGAGAAAGTGTTTACTTTAATTAAGTTATTTTAACTTGCAACATCTTCACGTAACGCATCAATCAACATTATAATATTTCACAAATAAAAAACTCTTCAACTTTTTTTTGTATAACACTGACTTTAGTGTTAAGTTAAAAAACTTATCATTATCAAACTAGAAGCAACAAGTTAAATCTGCCAAACCTATAGTCACTAAATAAAGTCAGTGTTTACAAACAAAGTTAAAAAGTTTTTATTTGTGAAGAATATTGTATAACAAAGTAGTTTAGAGCAAAAAAAAAATGTGAAAATGGTTCAAAAATTGTTTTAAAATGCTGATAATAATTACAATGCTGAATATAAGAAGAAAACGTCTCCCCTAAAAAGGGATCAAAATGTAAATACAAGTATTTAAAAAAAGAATAAAGGTGTCCAAGAGGGTATTTACACCCTCATCATCATGGACCAATACAAGGGTTAGAGTGGAAGAATGTCGCAGCTGCACGAACTCCGCCCAGCTTCATCCAGTCAAAATTTTTGTACGTTTTGTTTTATATTTGTGTATATTCATTTGTATTTATTTTTTTGGAATGAAAGCTAAAGATTAATAAACATAAACATAAACATAAACATAAGAATATATAAGAACCGATTTGGAACGAGCAAGTCGCATTGGTTTTCTTCAGGCGGCGGTCATTGAAAAACTATAGTCGTGCTTAGTTGGGGATTTATACCTGCGTTTGATGGATGTAACCGATAAAATTATTTCATGCAGATAATCTGGTTTCTTATGACGTAAAATCCTTTTCTACCCATTTACCCGTTCAATCGCAACAGTCGAACTTTCGAACTTATAAAAACTAAACATCAAAAGCCTTTTCAAAACATAGTAAGTATAAAACACTGCTTTACAAACACTTATTTCATATTCAATAAAAACCGCTATAAACAAATTTAAGGAGTACCTGTTATTGCCAATCTATTTATGGAGAATTTCGAGAATATCGCACTAGAATGAGCCCCTTATGTTCCGTCCCTATGGCTACGTTATGTTGATGACACTTTTCTCATTTGATCCCATGGTTAAGAGAAGCTCAATAATTTTCTCTAGTACTTAAACCATATTCTTCTAAACTTAAATTTAAGGGAATTGGAACAGAACAACAAATAACGATCCCTCGACATACTAATCAATAAAAACTCTAACCTAACGGTTGGCCATACATTTACAAAAGCAACTTATACAAAAACATACTCAAATGCCGCTTCTTACCATCACTGCGTTCTGTGGCAAAAACCCTTTCAGCCTGCTCCCTCCGACTAACAACCTAAATGACGAACTTGCCACCCTCGAGACAGCTCTTGTCCAAAACGGTTTCCTTCTAGGTACAGTAGCATACTTACTCAGACAAATACACTGATACGCACAGATAACACGAAGGAAATCCCTGTTAATCCGACCGGAGCAATTACTAGAAGCCACATATGCGCCATCAAATGCCAACCGCCAACACCGCAAGTGTAAATAGAGCACCTTAACTAAGGAAAATAGATGACAATTCCCCTGCTGAAATAAAATTACCAAAATACGATGTGGCTCCTAACATCACACATCGAAGGTCACGTATAATTGGTACTCAATTAGCACCCAAAAGCCTAGAGCCATCGTAATCTGACCGGTGAGGAGAACGCCACATAGGACGACTGAATCCCCCCAAATCCAACCATCCATATTGGTGTGATTTCGCCAGGTTAGCTTGCTGTCGATTTGATGCCTTTCGGCTAGTTACAACAACAGCGATAGCCGAGGAGTGGTTTTAGTCGGTAGGAGTCCGACACTATACTTCTATAAGTGTGTCCCATGATTGATTTCCTCTCCTCTTATCAAAAAAGCACCACCGCTGTTTTCCAACGACAGCCACCTGAAGATGAACGATGAAACTTGGCAGAAACGTTGCAAATCGGTTCTTTTCGGAACCATTAAAATTTGAATATTAGATGTGTGTATATTCATGTAAATAAAATATTCATTTTATCGATTATACAATATTTTTAGAATTAAGAATGTTAATGAAAAAAATTAATTTCTGCGAGCATTATTGCACCATTAACTAACAACAATTATTCAAAAACATCTAATAGATAAAAGTTCGTCCCCTTGTACTAAAGCAAAGCCAGGCATTGGATTACATTCCTGTTAACTATCGCTACATAACTTAAATCACATTGAGTACAAAGTAACATATTTTGTGCTGTTATCGTTTTTTAAACACGTCACAAAATTATTATGTAAGGCAATCTCCAGACACTTCTTTCGCTGTATCATACCACGTCCGTCTAATTCACAGTTGAAACGGAAAATAACATCAGCATACCTTTCCTAAACGTGAAATGAATTCGTTGGTCAGATGATTTCGTTGTTTTAATTCTAATGCACCACATAAAATTAAATATGCTAAAAGGTGTAAAAATTGAGTTTCCCAGGCTGTGCCATGAGTTCCTGAGCCAAAAACAATTTAAACTTTTAATCGATATAGTCTTAAACATTGGATATACTAAACGATTAGTCTCAAAGATTCTGTTCAACCTCAGCAAACCCTTTCCCACAAAAATATACACCATCTCTACCAATACAGTAATTCTTAAGAAACTGCCACATCTACATGGTCCACCACCAAACTTATAAGTCTTTTAAACCATGACAAAATTACAGAAATGCTAAAAAACCTAGACAAAACAGGAAAACATCTACTACTATACATTATAAATAGATTATGGACTGAGGAAAAAATACCTGAAAGATGGCATAAAACCTTAATAGTACCAATCTATAAATCCGGAAACAGAGATGAAAACTACAGAGGAATAAACCTACTAAACACCACCATGAAAATATTTGAACAAATAATAGCAAACAGAATTAGAAAAAAAATAGATAAATAAGTTGGAAGAAACACAATGTAGATTTAGAAAAGGACTAAGTGTATAACCACATAAGGCAAATAAGCGAAAAGTTTCAACAACAATAGAAAATAATTGTTATAGCTTTTATTGATTTAGAAAAGGTGAATTGAAATATACTATGGAATATTCTAGAACAACATAATATCGACCATAAAATAATAAGACTTATAAAACAAATATATTCCAACACTGAAAATCACGTTATATATAATTCAAAAATATCAAAATCATTTAAAACGAACACGGGTTTAAAATAAGGAGGAGGACTCAGCCCATTATTGTTTATAATCTTTATAAATGAGATAGCAAGGAAATGTAGCAGAAAAACTAAAAAAAAATTACTTTTAATAATAATAATACTATTTATTGTGTTAATAGCAATACAGCTTTACACTTGTCAATAGGTACGTATATAATAAAACTAGTAATAAATAATATAATATAAAGAAACATCTTTCGTGTGATGTTATATTACAATTACAAATTCTTAGTTTAAGATAATATAATAATAATTAAAAGTAATTCGATGTCTGTTCATCGAATGTCTCCAGATAATTAACCCATATAATATATGCGACTGAAAAAGTGAAAAATAAGCATCACGTAAGACGACAATAGACACTTGAATCGAAAGTGAACGCAAAGGAAATATACTGGAACATAATTATGGTGCAAGAAAATCACAATGTATATCCCATGACAAATTGTTCGTAATATGCATTGCCAGAAATTTTGTTGTGTCAGTTGGACTGTCTTGTCTTCTGAGAGAAAATGTCATTGTGATTGTTTTTTTATTGTTAAGTTTTAAACGGTTACTATTAAACCATTCAGACATTCTTCACTGTGCTTCCTTGTGTAAGACTCTAACTTCATGTGGACTGCACGACTTGTTATGAGCCCAAAAATGATCCCTGAGGTACACCATGAATAATTGTTAACGCATTAGAAATAGAACCCTGTGATAAAAAGCATTGCATTCGATTTGAAAGGTATGATAATACAAATCTGCAACTGTCCGGATGTAAGTTGTAGAAATACAATTTTCTGAGTAGAATAGTGTGGAAAACACAATCAAATGCCTTCGAAATGTCTAAGAACGAAGATTTACAAATTTGGTTATGCTCAAAAGTCTCAGTTGTTTTCTCTATACATTTACAGATTGCATCTGTGGTCAACCACGTTCTTTACGAAAGCCATACTGTTCGTTGCAAAATACGTAAAAATTTTCAAAATAGTCCGTTAATTGGAAAGTAAGAATTTTCTCGAGGATTTTGGCAAATATGGGAAATAGTGAGATAGGCCTATAATTATCTGGGTCAGAGAAGTCACCGTTTTTATGGAGCGGTATCACTAAACCGATTTTTAGTTCGTCGGGGAAGATTTTATTTCTTATGCAGTTATTAATTAATTTTGTCAGCGGTGAAATTATTACATCGACAACCGATATTATAACATCATAATGAATGCCATATATATCTCTACTATGGCTAGCTTTTAAACTATTAATAGCTTTCCTCACAGTGCTTTGCGAGACTTCTTTAAATTCAAAATGCATTGAATTGGTTGAGGGGTTACAATACATTAAAGTTATTGGATCGACGTTAGATGCAGGCAAATACTCAACAATTTTAGTAGCTGCACTTGAAAAAGCCTTATTGAATTCATTTGCAGTGATGCTAGGGTATTATTATGCTTCTTATTTGATGCCTTAGGTTTAAAATTTGAAGGCAAGAATATTGCGCATTTCCTTTAAATGATTATTATACCATTTAGGTTTTGTCTTTTTTCTCTTGTCTTTTACTTTCTTTACAGGAAAAGATGCATAATAATGTTCTAAAAATATTGATTGATGAAAACTTGTTGAAACATTCATTTACATCAAATAGTTTATCTACAAAATCCCATGATTCATTTTCCAGCAATTTAAAAAGGATGAATTTACCACATTTTGTATTTGGTCGTATAATTCTAACTATAGGTTTATTAAATATTTCAGAAAGGGCAATGTTAAATAAAATACCTCTATGGTCGGATAAGCCAGATTCTGGGGGCTTTACTGATAATTTGTTTTTGGAGTTTGAGCATATGTTATCTTACAATTATTGTTACGGGTAGGAAACTGTACTAAAAAATGCAAACCATAGCTCACTGCAAAGTGAGATTTGTTGATGTCGTCACCGTTGAATCTGACGTTGAAATCAGCTGCTAGATACACTGTCTTGTTAATTAAATTTAGACTATCAAATATCTGTAACAATATGCTTAAAAATAATTGAAAATTACCATCAGGTGAACGATATGCTGTCAATAGTGTTATTTATGGTTATCCCAGTAATTTCACAGTCCTTTTCAGAAACTATATTCGAAAAATCAAGCCGCATATAATATTCCTAACCATAATTACAACTCCGCCATGTCGAAAACTCGTTCTCGAAAATTTCGCAGCTACATGAAAATTAGTTGTCCCAATCGCTATGCACTCCTCATGTGCCAACCAATGCCCGGAAACACAAAAAACAGATATTGTAATCGTCGTCATTTCATTCAGTTTGGAACGAAGAGACTGTATATTGATATATAAACAAACTAATTCTTCGACATTTTTACTGCTGCAGTTTAAATCAGGTTTTTTGGGGATGATGAAATTAATGAAATATTATGAAGTCGATGACATGTAAATGGTGGTTTTAATTAATAAGTTATATTTGGCTCGAGTATCCATAAAAAAGTTATTATACGATAATGCATGAGTGTCACAAAAAGTGTTATTAAAATTAATTGTTTCTATTTAACATATTTAAGATATGGATAGTCTTAAATACTTTGTATAAGTATTTTTGTAGCGGTTTAATTACGAAGCAGAAGGAAAGCTTCTTTTTACATGAAATCATCAAAGGAATTCAGATCGTTTCGGGCCATAAAATGTCCGCACCTATATATATATATAAAAAAGTGTACAGGAACACGCGGAACGGAAGCGAAATTATACGCGGGTTCGATTCGTCGGAAGTTGGTTCGGAGGCGGCGAAAAGCAATTCGGCAGAGTCATTTATAGTCGGGCGAATTCCCGTTTATGCGGCAATCAAGTGTAGTTTTCGCTCGGCGTGTCGTAATAGAATTAATGCGATGGCGCATTACCAGGAAAAGGTGAGCGGGACGAGGGAAAGATACGAGAAAAGAAGGATCCCCAGCACCCTTGCTATCGCCATGGATAGCAAGGATTTCTTTTAAAGATTATATTTATTAAGATTACATCCGAGATTACCGTCTCAGTTACAATTTTTATAATTAAATAAATCACACTGAATTACTAAAACTGTAGGGGATACATTTGAAAGCTTTCGGATGTTAAAGTCGAATGTAGTTTTACTATAGGTTTATAAAGATAAGTGTAATTTTTGTTGTCGAAGGAGGTTGGAATGAGTTTATGTAATTTAGGTCATCGCCAGGAGATCCCGGAGTGAAATAAGAGATTTTAATGCACCCGAGGGACGGGCGAGAGCTTGCTTCCGGAATAGTGCGGAAGTTAATTTATCGTTATCAACACCGGATAATTAGGGAATGTGCTGGTGAAATTGAACGAACCCCGTTGATTCGACTAAACCATAAAACTTAAAGCAATACCTCAATTATTTGTCTCATAAAAATAAATTAAACAAAAGAACTATGTATCAATCAATTTAATTTATAGCTTAATATATACCAAAATTTTTAAAAAAATATCACATAAAACTCGATCATAATTTTCATTGCACACTTATGCACAGATCATTATACAACTAAATTAATCTATATTCACAACAAATACTCGTACATATAAACTATTTATACATTCTTTGTTTTTGTAAATATTCTCTAAAATGTTACAAATATTATAATTATTAACTTAAATAACAAAATATATATCGACCAATGATTTATTTCTATTAAATAAAAGAACATTGAAATGTTGTCGAAAGGGATATTTTTTTTATAAGATTTAGAAACAAAAATTATTTATATTATCTCATTAACTTGTATAAATTTATTTCTACTTAGAAAATTGTCTAAGTGTAAACGTAACTGCCTTCGTGTGGTTATTGTTATCAAGTTGTTAAAAAACTGTATTTTTCTTTAACCATTTATCCACAAAGATTTCACAGACTTACTATTTATATTGTTAAGAATAAAATTGAATTTTATGTAGCAGTTCGTTTTTTCTTGCTTATCATTATTTAATTATTGTCCATAGATAGGTCAGCACATAGTCCTCAATGATCTAGTTGAGAATATTTAGTTATAAAATTTAATTAAGTTAAAACTAATATTTACAAAGCACTATGAAAAATGGTGTATTAATTAGTATTAACTCATTCCATTAAAAAATATAAACTGAACGAAATATTTCTTTACCTATGTAACATTTCACAATATTTAATACTGATCAAATTAAAGAAATTATTAATTCTCAAACAAATATTATCATTCATTGATCTAAAGTGCTATTGTACAACTTTATTTCAAAGCTTTTGATGGCTCGGCAGGTAGACGGTGTGCTGGCTGTCATTTCGTGATGGATATATTTTTCAAATGCGCTAGAGAAGTTGGTCTATTGGTGTAAATAGATTTGAAACAACTAAACAGCAAAAAGTCTATAGGAATTAAATTAGAACTGCGTGGAGGCCAATATTTGTCACCTCTCCTAAAGATCAACTTGCCACAGAAAATTTTACTTAATCGAAGCAGAGACGTGTTAAAATCATGTTTTATATGATTATAGGGAAAGGGGTTTTACAACTGAGGCAACCAAAAGTTGTCTCCATAAAAATCTCCAAATTAATTGTAACTGCATCTTCAAAAAAGTAAGGGCTGATAACTTATGCAAATGTAGAGGTTTTGGATGCTTGCGCTTTGGATTAATCGCACTCCAGTAATAGTAATTCTGCTTATTCGCGTGCCCATTAAGACGAAAATTGTCATCATCTGAAAACAATATGTAAGTAAATATCGAAATGTGATCAGTTAGTTTTCGATGTGAATGCTTTGGCCCCCATCCTGAGGTCTTAATTCTTATAAATGTGTCACCAGTCATAAAAGAAGACATAATTAACGAAGTTTTTGTTGAAATACATGAACAAAAGAAAAAAGAGCGCAACATTATCATAACAAATATTCCGGAAACTACATCTAAGGAGACCGAATGTGCAAATACTCTTAATGTGATTAACAAAATCTCGCCTGAAGTAATTCAACCAAACAGTATAAAATTGTATCGTCTAGGCAATAAACGCAACGATTCTAAACCGCGTCCTATCAAGGTACAATTTAATTCTACACATACTGCACAACAAATTCTACATAATGCAAAGAATTTAAGAAAAATCAATGACTGTTCTGGTATTTATATAAACAGAGACTTAACACCACGTGATAATGAACTAAAGAAACGAATCATAAATGATTTTAAAGTACGCAAAGAGAATGGTGAAGACATAATACTGAAATATTATAACGGACTTCCTCGTATAGAGAACCAAAAAAACTCATACAAATCCAACAGAAAGAATTAAAATTATATTATCAGAATGTCCGCGGTTTAAATACAAAGACATTTACTTTCCTTAATAATGTGCTGGAAGCGGACGATATTGATATAGTCTTCTTGACGGAAACTTGGGCAAACGACTCTCTACGCAACTCTGAACTATTCCCTTCTTCGTACCAAGTATTCAGAACCGATCGCCAAACTAGCCGAGGCGGAGGAGTACTCATTGCGCTTTCGAGCAATTTTATGGCAGAAGAAATAACCATTGAAAGGAATTTCAATATTGATATTGTTTGCTTGCATGTAATAATATCTAATAAGTCATTTTATTTAATAACATTGTATATTCCGCCACAATCGTCGCTTTTAGCCTATGAATATGTAATAGATCAATTAGAACGTCATTTGTCGCTTGATGCCAAACCCTTCATAATAGTTGGTGATTTTAACGCACCTAATTTCCCGGAAACAAATTGTACGAAATCGAACACAATAACAAATTTTATTAACTTTAATTCTGCAATACAAACAAATAATATTCCCAATAACCAAGGTAAATTTTTAGATTTATTTATTTGTAGTGAAAAAATTAACTGTTCTGTTAATCGATGTAGCTTTCCGCTTGTCAAGGAAGATTGTTTTCATCCTGCTTTAGTTGCCAACTGCTCGTTTATAGCAAACTCGACAAAAAATTTCAAATCTAATGTTATGCAATATAACTTTAAGAAAGCAAATTACAATCTATTGTATCAACTGGTCTGTAATACTAACTGGAGTTCAGTAATATCACAAACTGACGTAAATAGTGCGTGCCTTGAATTGTATAACATATTGTATCAGTATTTACATATGAGTGTACCTGTCACTAATAATAATAATAATTGTAAGTTTCCCAAATGGTTTTCGAAATTAACTATTAATAATATTAGGCGAAAACGACACTGGAATCGCCTGTATAAATTAAATAAAACGGCTTTCAATAAATCACAGTTATCAAAATATCGCAACATGGTTAAAAAGAATATAAATGAAGATTTTAATGTATTCATTCATAATGCAGAACTAGATATTAAGCGCGACCCAAAAAAACTTTGGTCTTTTATTAGTGATAAGAAATCAACAACTAGAATTCCTGGAAAAATGAAATATGAAGATAAATATTTTGATGAACCCAAGCACATAACTGAAGCATTTGGATCTTTTTTTTCTTCAGTTTACAGTCCTCAGTCCACATCTGATAAAAATACACACTCTTTACCTACTGAATATAATACTTTGTCTGTAAAATCTTTCACCTTGGATGATTATCTAAAGGCAACAAAAAAATTAAAACTGAATTTAACAATGGGACCTGATAAAATTCCCGCGATGATTGTACGCGACTGTAGTATTACTTTAGCTGAGCCTTTGTTACATATATATAATTTAATTTTACAATCAAATATTTTTCCTGATGTCTGGAAAATTTCAAAGATTATTCCCATTCACAAAGGCAAGGAAATCGATAAAGTTGAGAATTACCGACCTATATCAATAATTTCTAATTTTGCAAAGGTGTTTGAAATAATGTTATATGAGGAAATACATAATCACTGCTACCTTTATTTAACTCCACACCAACACGGATTCGTCAAGTATAAATCAACAGCCACAAATTTATGTAATTTTACAGACTTTATATCATGTGCCTTAGACAAACGGTATCAAGTAGACGTGATTTTTACCGATTTTTCAAAAGCCTTCGATAAGGTGGATCACACCCGGCTTATTCACAAATTACATACATTTGGCTTAGATGATAACTTAATTGAATTAATCAGTAATTACTTATCTAATAGAGTAGCTTATATCGACTACCAATCCATGAAGTCCAGTGAATTTACTTGTACAAGCGGGGTTCCCCAGGGATCCAATCTCGGTCCGTTGTTATTTTTGCTATTTGTCAACGATGTAGTTAGTCAGTTTGATTCGAACTGTTTACTCTATGCAGATGATTTAAAATTATTTAGGATAATCGAAACTACTGAAGATTGTTCACTTCTTCAGCAAGATTTATTCAAACTCAATCAGTGGAGTGTTAATAACGGCTTAGATCTAAACATTATGAAATGTAAATCAATGTCATTTCATCGTAAACTTAATCCTATAAATTTCACATATAGCATTGCATCAACACCTTTAGAAGCAGTTACTATATTTAAGGACTTGGGAATAGTTTTTGACAATAAGCTAAGTTTCAATAATCACATTTCTTATTTATGTAAATCTAGTTTATCTATGTTAGGTTTTCTTTTGAGAAACACTAAACCTTTCAAAAGTATTCAGCCACTAATAAAATTCTATTTTGCTTTTATACGCAGTAGGTTAGAATATTGTTCGATAGTATGGGATCCCAATTACTCAATACATATTTCTCAAATTGAGGGCATACAAAGAAAGTTTTTAAAGGCGCTTTATTACAAGCGTCATAAGCACTATCCAGTTCAAGGTTATTCTTCCGTAGAATTACAAAATGAATTTAAAATATTCTCCCTTGCTCACAGGCGCAGAATAGCGAAAATTACATTTATCCATAAGCTTATACATAATAATATACGTGACCCATACATTTTATCGCGACTAAATTTTACCGTTCCTAGAGAGACCAGTAGGTACAAACAAACATTTAATCTTACACGAACTAACACTACACATCATCAACATTCCCCAATTTCGTCAATGTGTAACACAATTAACGAATTACCAGATGAAATTGATATTTTTTATATAAAACTCTCATGTCTTGTAAAGTACTTGAAATTGTATTAATATTAAATTTTAGTTTTCATATAATTTGAATGTCTGTACGAATATATTATTTGCTTTTATCTGTTTAAGTTTAGCATTCGTAATATAATTAGTAATTAGTAATATAATTTAATTTATTTGAAATCAGTTTGTTTTTGTTTTATGTTGTTGCTTTGTTATTCTCATTTATTTTATTTAGGTAGCACGAATGTATTATATTTAGTTCAATTTAATATTATCCTGTAATTAGTTTAATGTAAACTGTTGGATAATAAATATTATTATTATTATTATTATTATACCAATTGAATTTTAATGGGATACAGCTGTAGGTCTTTGTATATAATACGGTGTAATGACGATAAACACATTTAATGATGATATTTATTAACCTGTTTTTGGTTTCTCTAATGTTTTACCCACCTTTTCAAACCTTTTCACCTATTTTCTATTGAAAAGTATGTCTAACGCTTCATTTAAGTGGCAAAAACTTTGAATTATACAGTCTTCTGCGCGACAATCGAGGCAAATCACATTCGCTCTCGAGAAACTGTCCATAGCAACTGAATTCTCAAGACCAACACTACCGATTAATATACCCCCGGCACTCCTTGAGTTCCTTATAACATATTCACGCTGAAAGCTAAGGAAATTGTAATATATTTCTTATAATAAAATAACTAATTTAAAACTATTTAAATTCTAAATGTTTGTTCAGTTTAGTTAGAAAAATGTAGTACAACTTTTTTATAATAGAAACACATAAAGAAACGAATGAAACAATATCAGTAATCTATAAAAAAAAATATCCACAAATTTAATTAATTTATTAATTTAATTAAATTTTGACCAAATATGTTTTTAGTCAATAAAATATGAAAATTAGAAAGCGATCTTTCTATTGCAAATTAACGCTCCTAGCAGTGACACACACAACGTAATTCAAACAGTCGTTATAACACTCCTGAAGATGAATGCAGCCTTTTCTATGCATATACTATATTGTAATTTTAAAAATTATTTTAAAAACTCCTAGGAAGGATAATTTACTAAATTGGATATTGTGGCTAGTTAAATTATAAGAGTTAATCGGACGAAAATAACCATTGTCAAGTAATCAGCGGTAATTTATTTATATTTTTAAAGTCAAGGTAGAAAAACCATTTTTAAGGGGGTATTATTCTCCTGAAGCCCGTTTTGAGAGTAATTTTTAGGAATTATTTCTGTGAAAACTATCAAACCTACAGTTTTGGGATTTTTCACTCATATTAAGACATGTTTAAACTAACAATATAAATTTTATTGAATTACTTAATCGAAATGTATACAAGTTATGCGCTGTTATGTATGACGCGGCGTGAGACGCTCGTCCAATCAGGCGCACGGGTTGTGGCGATGCTAATCGTCTAAAATAAAAATAAAACAATTTTTTTTTTCAACCTATATGAGTGTAGTTATCGTCCGAGCTAGAACTAAACAAGTAAACATATTTTTATAGAAACGGCAGCTGTTTAAAGATCAAAGTTCAATTTTTCCGAAAGATTTTCAACTAAAACATAAGATTGAAAGTGAAATATACAAGCCATCAAAATAATCTTAGATCCAACCATGAGTGAAGGTACCTTTAATATGTGTGCCAAACCGCAAGTCAATCGGTTCAATAGTTTTTGAGAAAAACGTGCGCCCGTTTTGCAAAATGTCGTTCCGAGAAAAACGCGTTCAAAGTTTGCAATACATTTAGTACTGATACGGTTAAACTTACGGTGGATAACAACTGATTTAAGTAACTTACCCTTAATCAGCTGTACCGGGGTCATAGATACAGGGGGGGGGGGCATAGAGACAAGGGGGGGCCATAAAACAGAAAAAGAGTCGAGGTATAACAGTCGACGGTATAAGTACCACGCCGCAGCCTAAGCTTGTGTAACTATGGGAGTTCTACGAATTTCAAATTAATATTTTCGAAACACACTCTCAGAACCCCAGACTATAATAAGATGCAAAAAAAGATAGAATTTTCGAATTTTCTATGAAAACTTTTGCTCTAATTTGATTTAGATTTCTGATTAAAGTTTGGAAATTTAGTTTTTGATCTATAACTTTGTTCAGGTATAATTCGGAAGATGTAAAAAGTATCTTGGATAATCATCTGTAATCATGAGAAACTAGTGCAGCTCACGTTTTATTACCAATTTTTTAGCACCGTTTCTTTTTTGGCAAATCGATGATAACATGCTTCTCCAATGTTTTTTCTAACATTAGTGGGGTGCCGAATTTCATGCATAATACGTTGCTTAAGGTCCTCAATGTCATTCGTTTTTCTTACATAGATCTTACTCTTGAGATATCCCCACACAAAAAAATCAAGAGAACTATGTTATGTTATATTATGGGTTCCTTCCGAAATTACCTCGACCTAAGAGATCTTTTGTAATTATCCCTGATCTACTTGAGTCCCTCAATGTCTAGACTTTTTACGTAGTATACGATACGATAGTTTGTGGGGTAATGTGTACCAGTTCATCAGGCTTTAAAAAGGGCGATGACAGGTAGTTTCCTATTTGAAGGAACAGAGCAGTGCATTCGCACAGTAGGTGCTCTGCTGTTTCTTGTGCCTAGTTGCAGAATCTGCCGTTGGCATCTGTTGTCTGACCCATCTTAGAATGGTGGTATTCCAGAGGGCAGTATCCGGTTAGCAAGCCGGTTATGAGAATTAGGTTGTCCTTTGATCAAGAGGACTAAGATCCGGAGATCTCGTCGGCCATTCATTGTGACATCTTCTTTCAATTCATCTATTGGGAAAAACTTCGTCTAAATATCACAGCATAATGGGATAGAGTTCCGTCCTGCTGATACCATATGCGTTCACCAGGTAATTTCGGATCAAACGGATTTGGAAATTAAGTGGCCAACGGTGGCATGAGATACCTTGAAGAAACGTAAAATATGTTACTCCAACAAGATTACCATCGATGTATATACAATATAAAATCTGTTTACCTACTATTCCAGCCCATACATTGACCGTTTGCGGGAACTGAGTATGAGTATCTCGCATCTAATGAGGGTTATTGTCAGCCCAATAACGACAATTTTTAAGATTAACATCACCATGTACGGTAAAAGTACGGAAAAAAAGAAGTGCCTGCAGTTTGGCTGATCTAAGAATTTTCACGACAGTAGTATGACTGGAGTAACCGAATTTTATTGAAGAGTTAATACGTTTAGCCTGGTATCGGCTTCAACAGTAGAATTCGCTGTCTCCATTTTGCTTACGACAACTTAACAACCTCAAGCTGACTTCGTCTTCGGTTGCCACAACCGATCATTTAATCTCGATACGGAGATTTTCGGTAATGTACAGCATTTTAGAAACTACATTGACAACTTGACGAGCGTATGTGACTGCTTTGGTGACTATTCTTTTCACCATTAACTAAGCAACGTGGTTCCAACGCATAAAAACACATGTCAACAACATACAACTTTACGCGGAAAAGAGTTCAAAGTAAAATTGGTTTTCTTTTCTTATCACGTGAGCTTTGAAAATATTCAAGAAATAAATAGTCTGTTGTATTCCCAGCTAAGAGACTTTTCTGAAAAAATTGAAAGGCTTTAATATTGGCTACATATAGCCGATACCTAAGGGTATCCAATAATGAATTATTTTTGAAAAAATAATATACAGGGTGTTCAAAATTTCAACCACATTTGGTCAAATTTAAACCAATATATCTCGTTTTTCTTAAATGGAATACCCTGTATATTTTTACATATTCGGACGAAGAATTTAATTGTGCTTTGATATTTACTAGCATTCCCTATACCTATCTTCTTTACTTTTAAAGTTATTAACATGTTTGTGAAAATATGTCAATATTCTGTACAATAAGAAAACAATGGGTACGTAATTTATTAAGCGAGCCAAGAAAACAAAAAACAACTCTTGTTTATTTAAACAGTTTAACTGTCTTTGTGACATTTTACATAGATAGAAGATTTTAATTTGTTATTATTTAATAAAAACTTTAAAAAATAAATATTCAGTCAAGTCAGGTCAGGAGATCTTGGTGGTCATCGCTCTGGCCCATTATGTCCAAACCAGCGATCTTCAAACATACTTGTTAATTCCTCATCTACGGCATACACCGAATGCGCTGGGGCGCCATCCATTTGGTACAAGCAATTTCTAACAGTATTTAATGGTAAATTAGCGGTTAACTCGGTTATAGTTCTTCGGAGTATTTGCAAGTATCTGCAGCTGGTTAAATTTTCTTCGAAAATTTGAAATCCTACATCATCCATCATATATGCAAATACATTAACACTGAACGCATTTTGGAAGTTTCCTTGTTGTGTAAAGTGTGGATTTTTATCAGCCTAAAAGTGCCAATTATGACTATTTACAATACCTTCTCTTCCGAATTTTGCTTTGTTCGTCCAAATAATATTACGCAAAAATTGGTTTTCCTGAAGTTTTACTAACAGCTTTTTACAATATTGTAAACGATGTACATGGTCATTTAGATTAATTGCTTGCACTTTAATAAATAAATATAGGTTTATTGGTGTTAAATGGGAATACCTTTTATTAAATAATCTGCAGGTCCTCTCCACAACTCTTAGACTTTCGCCGTGAATGTAAAATAAATTCAAAATATCTTTATTGGAGTAATTATCTCTGGGATTCATTTTAGCTGTACGTCACTACTGAATAAAATAAGAACAATACGTTGATATTTTGATTTAAAACAATTTGTTCTTTTTTTTTCTAGGTTCGCTTGATAAAATGCATAGCCAACGTTTTTTAATTGCACAGAATATTGACATATCTTTACAAACATGTTAATAACTCTAAAAGTAAAAAAAGATAGGTATAGGGAACGCTAGCATTGATAAAAGAACAATTAAATTCTGCATCCGAATGTGTAAAAAATATACAGGGTGTTCCACTTAAGAAAAACGAGATATATTGGTTTAAATTTGACCAAATGTGGTTTGAAATTTTGAACACCCTGTAAATTATTTTTTTCAAAAATAACTCATCATTGGATACCGTCTGGTATTGGCTATGTGTAGCCAAAAGTACAATCCTTCAATTTTATTTTAGTCGGAGATATGTATTTTTAAAGTGAACTCTGATAAAGCACAAAATTTTTAAAAATATCAATTATCTCGAAAACGCTTAAATTTGGACGTTATGTTACTTGATAATTTTTTCACAGAATTTTATGTAGAATCTAAATACGTGTTAAAAAGTATAGTATTCCATTTGAAATAAGGAATTTGGTGTTGACTTCCGGTATAACCGGAAGTTCTATAATCTTGAAAATATTTTAATTAAATAGAGCACACTTGATTATATAAACCATGAAAATTTCATTAAAATATTCACTAGAAGTCCATAAACTTTTGATGTGCGGTTTCGGTGGGACACCCTGTATACTTATATATAGAAGGTTGGTTTTGTAGGTTAAAGTTATTATGCCAATAAAGGTTCTTTTTGTGAAGGAATTAAACCTCTATCGATAGTTTTACGCCTAATATAAAACGCCACGCTTTTAATTAGATAGTCCGTCATTTATCACTAATATAAATTATTTCAACTTATGTATATAAAGATCTATTTTCCTTCTTTTTGTGGTGGTTTTGAATGTTTCTCTCTTTGTGCGAAACTATTATATGTATATTATTTGTATAAAGAGGTTACTCGTATATATATTAAGTAAATAAAAATATTTCTATTAAATCACTACCACTATTAGCACATGCGTGCTAACTTAGATCTTATTGTATGATTAGACCAAGGACTTTAATATTTTTATTACGATAATTGTTCTTTATATCGATTGTAAGCTATTCAGTTTTATCATAATTTATTGATAGATAATTTGCTTCAAAGCACTATCATCAATAACAGCGGTTGCAATATTGTAATGAGCATGATCATCTTAAATTAATGTTGTGTTATTAACGTAGGTAAAACATTTCTTTGCTTGATGACGTCGTAGCCACGACCGACCAACAGTGTCCCCCTCGATTCCAATTGTCTCTCCCTTGATCAGACAGCCTCTCCTTCTGGACAACGACTCCATATGAGGAGGTAATTTGCAAAATCTATCCGGCAGTGGTAGATTAAAGACGTCCTCGTATGCGACATTTCACAGTAATGACCTCTGCACCCGGTCAATGCCTCCACCATCCATATAGCAAAGCCCTTCTTTAATTTGATCCGTAAAAGTAATTGGATCTGCTTTATCAACTTGCGATACTTTAAGTGATTATTTTTCTCCAACTAAGGATTCAGCTATTGCTTTAGTGGTTTTCTTATCTTCTAATAAATTATTCTCTGTTTCTTGTGTCATTTCGGTGAAATTTATACTCGCTTCTAAACCAGATATAGATGTAACAGCAGTTTTACTTTCTGATATACAGCAGATGTGGCTTTGTCAGATTCTGTAGCTATTAAAGTATGCATTATTAAATATTCTTTTGATATTACATCAATTTCTGCCGTTTGGTGATCTACCTTAAATTCATCAATACATTTTAATGACATTTAGGAATCGGGAGCACTATATATAATACTTTATAATAATTCAATATCTTGTGTTGCTTTAGATGTCGTTAGTTTTAGGGCACCTTCGAATGTTGCATCTTTTTCTTGAACATGTATCCCAGTGACAGTGAGACTCTCTCTGAAATCAACCTTATAGCCAGCAGTTTGTGTTTGTGGAAGCTTGCCAGAAATAAATTCGCCTTCAAATTCTGGCGCATGCATTTCGCTAGAAATGAATTGTTTTGGTAGAATTATGTTTTGACCTGCAATTTCTGCAGGAACAAAGGCTTCCGGTATATGCTTTCCAGGTTTTGTCTCAGAAATTACTTCTTCAAAAATTAACGATTGTATCTCGTTAATATCCATTTTTGATTTTACTGTGGTGGTTTAGAAACTTCAAATGTTGTTTCTCCTTATTGAACTTGTTTAATTTCAACACTTTCTTTACTAGTAAAATCTGTGGTGGTCTGTACCATTTTGAGAACCGAAACTTCATGAAAATCATTTTCTTTTTGTGATATTTTAACTTCTGACACTCCTTTGGCTTCTTGCAATAAAATGATACATTTGCCCGGTCTGTTTGTTGAGTTGGTGTAATATATTCGCTAGTTAAGTCATTAGTTTTAGTTTCTTCAACTGTTAGGCTTTCGCTTGCAATAATGTCTGGTTTTGCGGTGGAAGTGGATGGATTGAATTTAGCATCAAATTCACCTGGAATGGTGCTAGGATTGGTTTCTGTGACTTCTAAAGTTTCTAAAATATTCCAGGATTTCGTAGATAACCTATTTTCGGTTTTGAGGTATCCCCGATATCTTCCTTTTCATTTGTAAGAATTTCTCCTTTCGTGAGTTCTTGCTGTGTAATAATCCTAATAGTACATTTTCATTAACTCCTGTTAAAATTTGTATTATCCTTCTCGTCGCAATACGCGGATGATGTGCCCAGGGGGTGTAATTTTGTTTTTCAGAGACTGGTTTAAATGGTTTAAGTGTACCCATTTTTTTGGTAGAATACTCCCTCGTCTACAGTGTTTTCTTTCAGGGGAGTCTTCAATTTCAATTATTTTAACTTCTTCGGCGATTTCTTATTTTTTTTCTTTTGATAACCTACTTCGTTATTTTTTTTTTCTCTTCAATTATCTTATTATGTTTGTTTTTTAATGTTGAGCTTTAATATTATTCTGGTTCTGAATATTAGTCTTCTCATGGAAAATTGTTCATGGATTCTAAACTGTCATGGGATAAAAAGTATATATTATACCAGGTATTAAAAGATTGAAGGAATGATTGGCCAAAATTTGAGAGAAAGAATTAAATGAAAAGTAACAGATTGGGTAACAGTAATTAAAATAACGAAAATTTAGAAATAGTGATTAATTCCTTTAATGAAATAACCAAACACTTGAAAAAGATTTTATAAATCAGTTACCTTTGATATATAGTTTAATTACACAAGTTAATTGAATCAAATACGAAAGATTAAACACAATAAACACTAGAATGAAAAGCAAAGCTAAAATGTAAGTACAAGTATAAAACATTATTAATAAAATACCTAAATATTTTATCATAATTACGAAAGTATATTGTCATTGACAAAAAAATAAAAATTTAATTTACAATTAATTAATTGCTCACTTAACCTGTGGTTATTTTGTATATATTGAATCATGTGTTTTTATAGTTGTTAGTTGCTAATACATAATTTAAAACTGTGTCTAGACAGTGACTTAAACTTAAACATTTTTTTGTTCCCCCTCCGCTCGTTGAGAAAATTTAAAACATCCCGTTAGAAACCCCGAACGAAACCTTGTAAAAGGTAACCGCACACTCGAGCCGTTTTTATCGATGGATGCTGGCAAATTTGGTTTTCCCCATTTGTGTGTGAAAGTGTCTCGGAAAGTTTCCGGAGCGTTATACATTATCCCTAACGAGGGGAAGAAGGGAAAAAGGGAGAACAGGGGCACAATTACACGGAAAAATCCGTCGCACTAACAAGATTATTATCATACTGAACCACTCCAATTATAAAATTCAAATTCGGCTATATAGATGTATAAATAAACAAACGCGCGGTCGCTAATTGAATCCGCGCGGAATATTCAAATATTTAGATTAAATTCTTAATTATTAAAATCTGAAGCTTTGTTATTAAATCTAATTGCTTCTCGGTGAATATTAATAAGTCGTCGTCGACGGGCGTGGATCCTTAATTGCGAAAATATTATTAATAATTCGCGAGGGTTGCCCGCCAAAGCACTTGACTTATTTCTCTCCTCGCCTGCAGTTTCTCCCTCATTAATTTCTGGATAAAAAATGCGGTGGATGATCATTACTGCTTAACATTAAATAATCACGCATCGTTTTTATTTAAATTTTATATAAATACATTCAATTTTTATTATAATTGATGGCAAATATTACCATAAATCCTATATAAAATATCTTTCTGTCAACATTTGAAAAAACCCTACTTTATACAAATGTTCTATAATCCATTAATATGATCATTGAAATGTAGTTATAAAGGATATATCATAAAAGCTAATCTTAGTATTAATAGGAAACAAAGCTCAAAACATATTTAAAATACCGGATGACTGAAAATTCTTTGGTGCTGCATCTCTCTTATTTTTGGTCCGATTTCAATAAATAAATAATATCAAATTAAAACATTTAAAAAAAACTTGAACATAAACTGAACTGATATTTTTTCTTGCATTCAGTTTTTTTACAATAGACGATCAACTTTTTTTTCTACTCCTATAATGAAATAACATAATTGTAGGTTATTTTTTGATTATGAAATGTAGTACAGGAGAGGGATATTACAATAACATAGCATTAATAATATTAATATTGAATCAGACTGAACGATTTTTATAATGAATACATGCGAATTTCCTTAAATTCGAAAAATAAAGTTGTTCAATTACACACAAATATTATACGAACATTATAAAATTTATAACACACATCTGATTTTTGAGTTGACTTTTCTGACGTGAAATTATACGTTAAAATAAAATTGCGAGTGTGTTGAAATTTACGCAAAATAATGATAACTAGTAATAGTGAGAGTAGTTTTGTTAAAAAATCAAACCCTACGGTAAATGTTTCATCATATACATGATCTCCTAGAACATTTCATAACTGTATAAATATCACGTATATTTTTAATAAATAAAAATTTGTTCAAGTTTAATAAGTAGAAATCTATATTAGTATTTTTTAATTCATATGTAAAATCGTAGAAAAAGTATAGTGTACAATTCGCATACAATGACCATTGCCCACTCGTATGAATTTTCATACTCGTGAGCAATAAGTATCATTGTATGCTCATTATACAATATACTATTGTTTAATACTACATGTTTGGCCTTTATCATTCCAGAACAGACATTCTTCGAAGATCTTTTTATAGAATATGTCTTTAATTTTGATCCTTATTCCGCTTTCATTTTGTAATGTCAGCTTTATTGAGAAAGAAATAACTTTTAACTTTATTTATATAACACTGACTTTATTAAGTGTCTATAGTTTCGACAATTTTAATTTGTTATTATCGAACAAGAAGAAGTTCTAAGAATAATTTTCATTTGTCATTATCAAACTAGAAGAACTTTTAGTTTGATAATGACAACTTAAAATGGTCGAAACTACAGTCACTTAATAAAGTCAGTGTTATACAAACAAAGTTTAAAAGTTTTTTATTTGTGAAGAATAATGTATAACGAAGTAGAAACCTCCAGCCTTAACAACTTTATTGAGGTTTATTATTTGTAGCTTTGCTGGAGATGAGAAAAGAGATGAAGGAGAAGGAGAGATTCGAACAAAATAAGGAATATAATGAAAAGCTGAGAAGAGAGGTAGAATCAGTCAACATGGAGCTAGTTCAAATCAAGACAGAAATGAAAAGAAGGGAGGAGAAGTGGAAATTGGTAAAGAGATATATGCGCAGCAAGATAATAGAGTTAGAAGAAAAAGGAGAGAAGAGAGAAAAGGAGAAAAGACGCAATAATATTGTGCTAAGAAATGTGGAAATTAAAGGAGAGAATTTATCTAAAGCTGTCAAAGAAGTAATAAAAGAGAAGCTAAAGATAGATTTCGAGGTGGAAGATGCATATGAAATGAAAAAAGTAATAATATTAGCCAGGATGAAGGATTTTATGAATAAGGTTAAGGTAATGAAAAATACAAACAAGCTTAGAGGTACGGATGTATATATTGACAATGATTTGACGGTAAAAGAAAGGAATATGCAGTCGGAACTAAGAAAAGTAGCCAGAGAAGAGAGAGGAAGAGGAAAGTTAGTGAAGGTCGGATATGGTAAATTAGTTATTAATAACAAGTGCCTATTATGGAATGAGGTGAAAGAACAATATAGAGAAATAATTGCAAAAAAGTAAGAACAAAAAAGTTTGGGGAAGACAAGTGGTTTTTAAAACTGGGGGTTCTGGAACGTGGCGGTGATAAAATCAAAATGCGGGGGGGAGAAGTGGCAAAAGGATTTTGAAGAGTGGGTAACAGGAAAAGATATAGTAGGGGTAGTGGAAACGTGGCCGGTAGAAGACGAGTGGGAGGGAGTGAAGGAAATGCTACCAGCGGGGTTTAAATAGGAAATAAGAGGGGCAACTAAGGAGGCAATTAGAGGAAGAGCAAAGGGCGGTATTATCGTGGGAACAAGAGAGGGGCTGCAGGATGGAGATATGGAATATAGAAAGGAGGTAGAAGGGGTGGTATGGATAAAATGCAAGCAGGGAAGAACACATCAAAAAATTGGAACAGTGTACGTGAATAACAACTGGAAAGAAGTGAGAAAAGAAATAGAGGATGAGGCGAGCAGGGAAAATAGATGTATAGTGGGTGGGGATTTTAATGCAAGGATCGGAGAGAGATGTGGGGGAGTAAATAACCAAGGTGAACTAATACGGAGAAGATCACATGACAGGCT
Source organism: Ontholestes murinus (assembly GCA_963969525.1). NCBI lineage: Eukaryota > Metazoa > Arthropoda > Insecta > Coleoptera > Staphylinidae > Ontholestes > Ontholestes murinus. The sequence goes on from OZ018391.1 coordinate 50,348,880, forward strand.
GGTTAATAATGAAGGAAGAATCTTTGCAGACTGGATTTTGGAGGAAGGGTGGGAGGTATTAAATGGATGCACTGATGGGGGTTGGGAGGGAAAAATACGTACCTGGGTCAATAAGGATCATCAGTTATTGATTATATATTAGTAAAGGGAATAGAAAGAGAAAACATCAGAAGAATTGAGGTAGAGGAGGTACTGGGGTCAGACCACTGGCCGTTAGCTGCAGATATATGTATGGAGGGGTATGAAAGAAATGCGCAGAAACAAGACAGCTGGAAGATAGCGGATGGTAGAAGGGCATTGGAGAATATGAGACTCCAACTGGAAAATATTGAATGGGGAGATATTGAGACCATGGAAGAGAAGGGGAGGGGAACTCGAGATTAAAACATTACGCTTGCAAGAGTGGCTGAGAGGATGTTAGAGAGCAAAAAGAGTGTGTATACGGTGTTTGTTGACTTGAAAGCGGCGTATGACTCTGTGCCAAGAGAAAAGTTGGTGGAGTGCCTGAAGAGGAGAGGTGTGAGTAGTGTGACAGTAGAATGGGTGAGAAGGGTGTATAAAGAGACATAGATGAGAGCGAAAGTAGGGGGAAATGTGTCAGACAAGGTTAGGGTGTGGAAGAGAGTAAGACAAAGATGCCCGCTCAGCCCTTTATTTATTATATATATATATATATATATATATATATATATATATATATATATATATATATATACAGGGTGTCCCATTTTAATCCGCCAGTAGCGATAATTCTGAAACTTTGCATTGAATCAAAAAGTGTTCCAAATGAAAAGATAATGGTTCTGAGGGGGACATCTGATGCCGTAGACTTTGCCCCCCCAGCCCCCCAAGGGGGACGGGAACAGGGGGCAACTTTAAAATTTTAAATGGAAACCCCTATTTTTTATTGCAGATTCTAATAGACGGTTAAAAAGTATGTAAGTTTTATCCGAAACATTTTTTTATTGGCCGAGAGATGGCGCTGCAAATGTAAAAGTTTTTTGTCAATTAAATTGCGAAAATCGTCACGTAATTAACTGTTATTATTACTTAAGACTTACTCACAACCTTACAAGGTTGTTTTTTTCTCAGCCTGCCCAAATACTACACCCCCCCCCCTACAAAGACGTAAAGTACTCAAAAATAGCGATTGGGTACTTCTTTTTCAAATTAAATAATGGTAAAATAATTTAAAAAAGAATGTCATTTTTTTTTTCAAACAGTGTTTGAAGAATGAATGTATGGATGTTGGCGTATGCGGATGATGTGGTGTTACTGGCTAGAGAATGGGGGGAACTGGAAGATATGTTAGGAAGAGTTGAGAGGTATATGGATAAAAGGGGTTTGTGCGCGAATGTGAAGAAAACAAATTGGATGAAATTTCGAAATAGAGGAAGAGAGGGGAGAATGGAAGAGTTGAAATGGAAGGGAGAGGTGATTGAGAGAGTGAAAGAATTTAAATATCTGGGTTTTGTATTTATGAGTGGTGGGGGATACGGGGAGCACGTCAAGTACTTGCAACAAAAAGCAAGAAAGGCATGGTGCGTGGCAAAACAGAGGTGGGGAAACATGTTGGAAAGAAACTTTCTGATGACGTGCAAACTGTGGGGTGCGTGTATGAACAGGCGACGTTCCTGAAGTAGCTTCTAGGAGTGGAGAGATCAACTCCTAGGAATATTTTCCTTCAGGAATCAAACAGGTCTAGTATGCATGTAGGGACAATGGAAAGAGTGACTAGGTATGAGATAAATGTGTTTGTTTGATAATAAGCTGACTTTTGTACCACATATTAATAATATGGTACAAGATGCGTTGAGGCTACTTGGGTTTGTAAGAAAAATAACTTTGTCATTTAATGATATTAATATAATTAAAACCTTGTATATAGCTTATGTACGATCTAAACTAAAATATGGCTCTGTTATCTGGTCACCATATTATCATATACATATGGCTTCTATTGAACGAGTTCAGATAATATTCTTAAAATATAAATACATTTTAAGCTCACTGGTGCATATTTCGATAATTCCATACATTACAGCGACTTGCACATGTTTTAATTAAAACCTTTAACTTGTCGCCGTGAATTAATTTTGGTAACATTATTATTTAAGATTATTAATTACGGAATTGATTATCCGAATTTATTGTCATTAATTAATATCCATGTTCCCAGATTTTAAAGTAGAAATACTTTAACATTTGCAACAAACAAACATCCGATATAATTCGCCGATTAATAACATGTGAGTACGTGGAATAGTGAAAGATTAGTGAAAGAGGTATGGAGAACTTGTGTGGGGGTAGGAGAGAGTAAATGGAGATTGGAAAGGAAAATGATGTATGAAAAAGCGGGTGTGGCGGAAACGGTAGTGAATAATTGGCTGGAACAGGGTGTGAATGTGGCGGCGTGGATGAGAGAAAAATGGCTGGAAGTGGAAGAGCAAGAGCGGCAAGAATGTATTGTAAAGAGTGGGTATAACCCAATGTATGGAAGATGGCAAGTGTATGGAAGGGTGCCTGAGTACCTATTAAAGACGGAATGGGACAGGTCTAAGAATGTTACTCTGGTAAGGGCTAGATGTGGATCGGAGGAGAGTGAATGAAGGTATGGATGGGGGAATGGTATGGCAGGTGTGTGTTGTGCCAGAGTGAAGAGGACACATGGAGTCATTTAGGCCAAGAGTGCAAGCAGGTACGTAAAGAGTGGATAGGGGGAATGAAAAGGATAGGTGAATGGATGAGAGAGGGCAGGCATAGAGATTGTGATAAGAATGGGACGGGCAAAAGAAAGAAGAAGAAGTGGGGCTGAGGCAGGCGGCTGAGAAAATCGGTAGAAAATAGAAAACGAAGAAGAAGAAAAAATAGAAATAATAATAAATTTAAAAATACGAAAACATTTCGTGAATCTACAACAATGAGTCTTACTAAGACTACAAAACAAATTAATTTGAAACAACTACTTCTCTAGCTAATACTTCGACAGACATTGAATAATACAAATTAATTTGCGTGTTACAATTTGTATTATTCAATGTCTGTCGAAGTATTAGCTAGAGAAGTAGTTGTTTCAAATTAATTTGTTTTGTAGTCTTAGTAAGACTCATTGTTGTAGATTCACGAAATGTTTTCGTATTTTTAAATTTATTATTTAATTTTCTACAACGAACTAAAGGATTTTAATACATTTTATTAGAAATAATAATAACATAGTAATTATATGTAAATATGGGGTGTATACCAATAAAGGTTTTTTTTTATTTGTAGCTTTTATTTCGTAGATTAGATTTGTATTTGTAATATTTCGAAATCAACATTCTTTGATTGTCTGAGTTCCCTAAGCTAAATTACTTTATTTGCCAAAATAATTACTCTTACTACGTATTATCCTCTAATTTTGTAAATATTTTATCATATTTTTGGCCAACAATTAGATTTTATTCATACTTTTATTGAAACTCACCTCTTAGTTTTGAAGATGTAAGACCACTATATCTGCACAATTATGAAAGCGTTCTTAGAATATGGTAAAATGTTGGATTTAACGTACCGCGTACCGCGCTAATTTGGTACCATTTAAAAATCCTATATTATAACAACACAAAATGTACTTTCGCATTGTCGACAAAATAAAAAAATCTTCATTAAAAGTTATGCATAGATTGCATTTTAAAATCAGAACAACATTAAATAATATCTGTTTTATCATATATGGAAAGGTAGATATAGATATACACAGTAAAGCACTATTAATTTGATAAAATCAAAAACCTTCGTTAGAATTATCTTTAAATTAAAAACAAGATTTGCGATATCCATATTTATTATAAAATTACTTGCAATATCTATACAATATATAAACGTCAATTGGTTTATAGAAATCTCTGTGTGTTTGCTGAGAAGCAATTTAAAAACATTTTTATTAAACAATTAATTAATTCATAGATATTCAGTAGAACCTTGGTCAGTTGGAATTCCTGAAATAAAACGTGTACCAACAAGGACGACCGTCCTCATACCTCAAGTTTAGGATGTAAACACAGCTGGTAAAATTATTCTATTTTACTGGTACTTATTCTATGTTAGTTGAATTAATAATTAGTTTTATTAGTTAAGCAAGACTTAGTTACTACGATAAGTAAATTAAAACTAGTGCAGAGATAAAATACTACAATGAATTATAAAACATAAACAAACAGTAATAAAAAATAAGGAGCCAAATAATTAAAACTAAATAGCTATTGTATCAGACTTAAACATACAGTGATAAGAAATAAATAATCAGAAAATTAAAACTTAATAACTATTAACCACAAATTAAAATTTAGTGTAAAGATAAAATATAACAATGATTTGAGCAAATAAAATAATGAGTAATAGTGCAACTGTAACTAGATACGACTAACACATCTTGAATACTATGGATTATTTTACAGATTATCGCAGAACTCTTCGTACTCTTTAACACTGTAGAAACAATGTTGTTCTAAAAGTTGTTTAAAATATTTTGCAAACAACTTTTTCGGTAACTCTTTGATTCTGTTATGGAGGTTATTATATGTTATTGATTTTTGCGGCTTCTACTTCGTTATACATGTTGAGTATAAATAATAAACACTTTGTAACTTTGTTTGTATAACACAATTTATTTACTGCTGACTATAGTTTCGGCATCTCAACGTGCCATTATCAAAACATACAATGATTAAAAACTACAATTACAGGTATATATATGGAAACAAAATTTAACAAACAGCTCTGAAAATTGGAGTGTACATCAGGTCAACCTGGTCGTTAATTAGGGGTATTCCCGGATTAGCGCGAGCCTTATGAATTTCGATAGATTCTAGGAGGTCCATTTTTCGATCCTTTTCTACGTAATGGATTATGGATAGTACATCCTCGCCAAAAGAATGATTCTCCTCGATTATATGCTTCGCAAACGTTGATTTTTCAATTTGTTTTAGGCGGACAGAGCGTAGATGTTCTTTTAATCTAATACTAAAATTCCGACCAGATTGTCCTATGTACACACCTTGACATTGTTGACATGTTAATTTATAAATACCGGATTTGCTAAAATTATCTACTGAGGTTTTCGGATTGATATGTTTTTACGCTTTGCACTATACACGCATTTTATAAAAACTCTGGTTATGTTTGGGCAACTTGATAAAGTTATTCCGGGTATTATATTTGAGCTCTGTTTTATGTCTGCTGAATAGGTGAATATTACGTTTTACAAATTTTTGCGTTTAATAGAGATAGAGATTTTAAGTTTTTTGAACAGTTCACGGCAGCTTGTGTTTGGTTTTTTGTTACGAATTACTCTTATCAATCGTTTCTGTAGTATACACACTTTATGAATATCAATCTTGGTGGTATTTCCCCAAAAGATAATACCATAAGATAATTGGGATTGACAATATGCAATGTAAACTGTTCTGGAGGCATCCTGATGTACATCGTTTCTCGAGCTATATATAAGGTACGTATATTTGGCTATTTTTGAACACAACACCTCTATATGTTTATTCAATTCCAGATATTTTTGAATTATAAGTCCTAAAAATTTAGCCTCTTCTTTAGACGATAATAATTAGCTATTGGTGCTCTAAAATTAATAATGTGTGTCTTAGATGGATTAACTATAAAGTTGTATTAGTCTAATTACGCACACATCTCATGTATTACGCTATTTGCTGCTACATTTAGTTCATCGAAACATTGACCTTCTAAGTTCAACATTGTGTCATCAGCAAACATTATTATATGAGCATTTATAGTTAGCGGTATGTCATTTACAAATAGCAGAAATAGTAACGGGCCTAAAATGCTACCTTGTGGGACACCGACTATTGGATAAGCAGTATTTGATGTATAATATTAGTTTTTAATAGTCATTGTTATTACATGCTTCCGCTCTGACAAATATGACGTTAGTAGTCGGAGACAGTTTCCTCTAATACCATAGCTAGCTAATTTATTTAGCAGTAAATCATGTGACACACAGTCAAATGCCTTTGAAAGATCTAAGAGTATGGAATAAGTATGAATATTTTTATATTGGTGGTCGTAGATGAATTTCAGAAAATTAAATATGGCATGAGTTGTTGTAAACCCCTTTCTAAACCCAAATTGTTGTGCGCACAGAGTTTTATTACATCCAATATAGTTTAAAATTCTATTATGTATATCTTTTTTAAATATTTTGGAAAACGCAGGTAGTATTGAAATTGGCCTATAATTGCTCATTTCATGAATATACCCCTTTTTATAAAAGGGCACAATTCTATAAATTTTTAGAATTGATGGAAATATACATTCAGTCAATGATAAATTATTGGCTTGTGTTAAAGGATCAATAATATAATAAATTGTGTGTTTGATTACTTTAATGCTCAGATCATAAGTGTCATTAGTGGTGTTGGTTTTCATGTCAGTTATTTTTTTTTTTGATTTCCGATTCGGACGCAGGCCTGAGAAAAATTGATCCCATATATCCAATAATATAATTTTGGGACTAGTTTGGTTTAGCTGTATTGCCAATTGTACAAAAATAATTATTCATCGTATCCACTATACAATGAGGATTATATATTTTAGCTTTATTAGTGTCTCTTAGGTAATTTACACATGTATTACTTTTATTGTTGCTTTGGTTTTTATTCTTGAGTATAGTCCAAGGTGCTTTTGTTTTATTATTAGCATTTTGAATGCGACTAGAGTTATAATTTTTCATTTCTATTTGTAGTGAGTATTTATACTTATTTTTAAGTGTCTTACTATTTACCTCATAGCTTTTTGTTCGTTGATATAATTTATAGAAGAAATCAATTTCATTTCTAAGATTTTTTAAGGTGTCTGTATATAAAGGGTTCTTATGCTTAAAGTTATTTTTATTTTTTATTGTGGTTTAATTGGGCAATATTTATTGAAAGTTGCTAAGAAAATATTATGGAATTCTTCAAAAACAATTATAAATGCAAATTGCTTTTCCACTGGAAACTTTATGCATGGGCCCAGGAAAACATAAACTTTAAAACAGAAAACTATGAGGATTACCTATGTTTTATAATGTACTATGCGATAATGTTTTTTTCTTGCAAGATGCTGGATTTATAGACTTAATTAAAATAAATTTCAACAGAATAAAATATATACTATATAGATAAATAAATACATACATACAAGTCTTACAAATTTAAAAATAACAGATTAAAAATATATAAAATCCTAGAGATTAATAAAACGATAAGTTACAAATTAAATATAAAAACGCTGAGTAATAAAATAAAACTTTAAAATAAACAATAATCTAATTTTAAATAGTAAATAAAATAAAACATTGATTCATTAGTGCAGTGGTTTTAATAATACAAGTAATAATATGGAATATTATTTTCACTGAGCATTTCTGATTATTTTTTACATTATCATTAATGTATTGAATTATATAACTATTAGCTGTTGTTACATGTCTGAAATCATATTCCGCACAAAGCAACATTTTTGTAGTGTAATCGTTTTTAACCGCATCTCAAAAAGTGTTATGTAATGACTATCTGCAGAAACGTGTTTCGCTGTATCACAGCTATAAATAGTGCATAAAAAATAGTTCAGAAATGCACTGTGAAAATAATATTTCATATTATTACTTTTATTAAAATAAACTAATTATAAAGCTAAAACACATATGAATTTAAATGCATGCTTCTTTTGTCACTGTGTATGGTAAATCGTTTATATAATTTAAAAATAAATGTGGCCGTAAAATTGAGCCCTGTGGCACACTATGTATTAGTGGCAGCTCATTGGACACAGTTTCTTCAGTCAAGACACATTGAGGTCTATCAGAAAGATACGACATCGTCAAATGACAACTATTAAGATAGAAGTTGTAAAAATATATCTTTTTTAACAAAATTTAGACACTGTCGAATTCTCTGGATAGGTCGAGAGAACTAGCTCTAGATATTGATCTTTCTTTATAATCATCAATAATAGTTTCTGTCGAGTCTACAATAGCGTTTATGGCGGAACGTCTATTTCTAAAACCATACTGAGAATTTTGGAAAAGTTTGATCTTCAAAAAATTATACAGGTGGAATTTGCAGAATTTTTTCAAGAATTTTGTCGAATATCGGCAGCAATGCTACAGACCGGTGACAATCCGGATCTTCATTTTCTCTGTTCTTGAACCTTGGGACAATTAAAGCTCTTTTCCAAGGATCTGGAAATATATTATTTTGAATGCAGATATTAAAAAGTTTAGTTAAGGATTTCACAATTATACTCAATACTAATTTCACAACAACAGATCGAAGTTAAAAAATATCAATAAGATAATTATAACATTTTAACTTTGTTTTACCACAAAAATTTCGAGTGATAAAACAAAGTTAAAGTGTTATAATTATCTTATTAAAATGTACCACCAAGTTAACGCCGAAAACATTCAAGAAAAAATATCAATGCTTGGACTAGCATTCAACTGGTTTATGATACCGCTTACAACGCTCGTAGCGATTTCGAGTGGAAGATCATTCGTAAGAGTGAACTCAGCCCTTCTACATGCAGTCAAAATTATTGTCTATATTTTTCTTAAATACAGGATCAATGAGGCTGTTACTTGTTGAAACTCCATATCACTTAATAAAATACTGACACAATATATTGTTTCAAAAACGTTTTTATTATTCTACGACAATATTTCACCACACAGTACCGCTTCTTCAGATAGATGAAAAATGATTATTATTTTTTCAATTATAAAGTCAACGTCAAGTTCTGACAATGAATTTATAATATTAGTAGTACTGTTGGTGAAATATATATTAAATTCAAATTTTATAAGATTCCAGAAAGCTTTCGGTTTGAAATGAACGTCTGTACATTTTTCTACAATTTGATTTATTTGTCTAAGTTATTCTTCCTGTTTTTGGTGGTAAAAATTTTATAGTATCACTTAATGAAATACTGACTCAGTATATGGTTTCTATATTATTAATTATAAAGCAAATTAACTAATAATTTAAAAATACTTAAACATTTCGTAAATCTACAACAATGAGTCTTACTAAGACTATAAAACAAATTTTTTAAAGTACTTATTGAAACAACTACTGCTCTGGGTAATTCCCCGACAGATATTTAATTATGCAAAAGTAATTTACGTATTACAAATAGTACGGTTATCAAAGCACTAGTATAAATATAATTATTTCTGTCAAATAATCTGAAAAATAGTAATTAAATGTACGTTAAGTAGTGTGTGAATGAATATGGAGATACAATAATTTCTCTCAGGTAAATTTAAACAATTTATTTCATATAGAATTAGAAATTTTTTAAAAGTCAATACAGAAAATTGGTTCTGTATTCGTTTAGAATACGAGGTTTAGCTATTTAATAACCGGACTGATGCCGCTATCAGCAAACTGCGAACGTGCCACAACGTGTTTGAAGATGAGTGTCACCACCCTGAACTCGCTGGATAAGCCAATTTGCCTGAAGCAGCTCATTGAATTAATCGACGCACTAGTGGCGCGTTGGAAATATGCCAAATGGTCAGACAGAGTAACGAGTTAACCTCAAGTTTCTTGTTAAACTGGAGAAAATTGTAACAGAAGCTTATGCAATATTGAAAGAAGTCTACGTGAATGAATGTTTATCCCGCAGACACGTTTGAGTGGTTTAAAGAAGGGCGTGAAACGACCAGGGCGGCCATCAACATCAAAAATGGAGGTAAACATTGGCAAAATTAGTAAATTAATCGACACTGCTGTAATGTCAGGAATCGACAAAGAAATTGTTCGACAGATTTTGCATGAATCATGTAACATGCGGAAGGCTTGCGCAAAAATGGTGCCGATTACTCACTCCTAAAGAACCGCGCCACTGATCCAGATCGGTTAGTCAAAGTGATTACTTGTGATGAATCGTATTTTTTTACTTACGATTCCTAAACAAAGAGGTAATCCATACATTGGAAGAGCCCAAGATCGCCAAAGCAAAAAAAAGCTAGGATGAGCAAATCCAAATTCAAGGCAATGATGATTGTCTTTTTCGACATTCGTGACATTGTCTACGTTCACTGGGTTTCCGAAGGTCAGACAGTAAATCAACATTCCTACATAGAGATTATAAAGCCTTCGAGAGCGTGTGAGAAAACGAAGGCCCGATTTGTAGAAGACCAAGTCCTGAATCCTTCATCAAGACAATGCACCAGCCCATTCTACGTTATCTGTGAAAGTTTTCCTCGCAAAATACGGTATCGCCATTTTGGAACATTCACCATATTCGCTTGATATTCCTCCCCTTGCGACTTTTTTCTATTTCCCAAGGTCAAATCGGCGCTGAAGGGAACAAGATTTAAAAGTGTGGAAACGGTTAAAGCAAAAGCGACGGAGGTTCTTAACCAGCTGGCAGAAGAGGACATCCAGCACTGCTTTTAACAACGGAAACGCCATATGGAGCGGTGTAGGGATTACTAAGTTGAGTACATTTAAGGAGATAAAACTTCTGGTATAATTGAAGACGAATAAAAAGTGTTATGGTTTCAGTCCGGTTCTTTAATATCACACCTTATTTCATATGAATTTTTAAATAATTTAGCTTAAATGAATATATTTATTATTATCATTTGGGTTTAATGAAGATTGTGGTATTAAAAACTAGTTTATGATTTAGAATTTTGCTTAAATTTTCATTAAAATAATAAAATAACTCAATTAATCATTTGACATTGTCATTCCACAAATTTGCACATATGAACTACGTCAATAGCAATTAAAAGGTTTAGCTTACTGGGCGAGAAAATAATGTTAAAGGTTTTATACAAGACTGTATAATTTGTCAAAATTTATACAAAATTATCGGAACACATAACTTACCTCAATACCAAAATAATAATAACCTTAGATGATTTTTAAGGCATTGATTGATTATGGTAATAATAGCTCTTCATTGTCGTTGGCCACAATTTAGTTTAATGTTTTCGGTATATTGTGGCTGGTTTTCGGGATTGTAAATTATATTCAAACCATTTCGATGGTCTCTCTTTTTTAAGTGTTTGTGAAGTATTGTCGTATTGTAATTGTAGTTATAATGCCATAACCTGAAATAATAATGATTTAATAACAATAATAATAATATTTATTAGTGTTAATATAATAGTGTACACACGTCAGAAAGAGATGAGTATTAAGCAATAATACAGCATTAGAACATTAAAATCCCGTATATAAGTTGGGAATGAAAGTGAGCAAAGTATGCCGATAATAATATTGTCTGTGGTAATGAGTGGCTAAGATTTCTTAGTAAAAATATAGTCTTATTGAACTTATCATTCAAGTTATTGCAATGCGTTTGCCAATTTAGTTTTGTATCTAAATGTACTCCAAGAAATTTGCAAGACCCATGTTCGAGATTGTCAGCCTTTAACGAAAATGTTAGGTGGTTTTCACCGGATTTAAAGACAACTTATTTACAATTCCAAAACATTGTTATTTATTAGATCTCTATTCTGGTGAGACTCGTTATAATTAGTTGACTTGCTAACGGAAGCAGTATCGTTTGCATATATAATAATATTGTCATTATCGACATGTTCCGGAAGATCACTAACGTAAATGAGGAACAATAGTGGCCCAAGTATTGATCCCATAGTTATTTGTTAAAGCATTGGACTTACTCCCATTAACAAAGACAAGTTGAGTGCGATCACACAAATATGAATTTAGTAGTCGGCAACTGTGTGGATTAAAATTATAATAATTTAATTTTCTAAGTAAAATATCTCGAGGTACACAGTCAAATGCTTTAGTTAGGTCGAAAAATGACTTCGCTGCATATGAACCTGACTCGAAACTCTCTACAGTTTCATTAACAAATGCTGTGATCGCATTACTCGTTGATCGTCCCTTGCGAAATCCATATTGATTATTATGCAGTATATATTGGACTCTACAAATGTTATTATTTAATTGATTTTTTATAGGAGCAAGAAAATAATGTCAAAATTAAATTCTGCAATTAGAGCACAATACTTCCCTAAGCTCCACACTTTGATAGGATAGGCAAGGAAGGAATAAAGTCGACTAAGAGAATTTTGTGCAAAATTGCAGGTGGTGCAACTAAAAGTGAGACAGTTTTAAACTCTCTACCTTTGGTCCCCTTTTTTCAATGATCTAGAGAAATTCTGAATGGGCAATAGATAAGGTGCAGGTTATTGATTGTCACATTGGCAAGTAATACAACGGATACAATAAGAATTTTAGGCGAGATGGTATAAGGAATATCTTCAGAAAGTGCAAATGAGAAAGAAATAGAAGTGTGTTCTAAATGAAAAATTGGAAGTAGGGCAAATGCTAAAGAACTTAATTAAAACACTAACACTTAATTTTTATTTCGCTAGATGTACATTTCGGGTACTATAAACCCATTATCAATAAAGCGAAATAAAAATTATTTGTGAAGAAAGTGTTAGTGTTTTAATTAAGTTTTTTATCATATCTTCGCGTAACTCACCAACAAATTTCTATAGGGCAAATGGACATTATCCATGAAGAAAAATACCACCTTAACAGTTTAATTTTGCATTTTGTTATTTAAGTTATTAACTGTTTTAAATAATAAATAAATAAAGGATTTATTTAAGGGAGACCCCATTTTACAATATAAAAAATATACAATAGAACATAATTAAACTATACTTAAAATTAACTATACTAACAAACCTAATTATAATTAATAATAAAAGAATAATAAAAAAGAAAGAGAAAACAAGGAAATAATGTTTAAATATATATTTAAAAGAGAACAAAAATGTTATGAGAATTTTAATAGTAATTGTTTGAAACAGCGTTTCGTGGAACCAAATAAATTAAACCATGAGTTTTTATTTAATGTATTAGCAGATCTTAGGATACGGCTAAATTAATTATTTTGTAAAAAGTTAGTTGTATGAGTCCTAACACTAAATAAGTCATAATGCCTAATAGCCGTACTAATAGTCGCGAATTAATTCGAGTTTGAGGATCATTCCTCTATCTCGGATTATTTTTAAAAAACAAACGTTCATTCAATAATCCCGCTCGACGCAAGATTAATTCTAGATTATTCGCGATCTGTCAAATTCATACATGTCAACAGATATTTTTATAATCCATTAGTTAATATATTTATTATAATATTTTATACTGATAATATAAAATGGATGAAGCCGCATTTCGGGATGAAGTTTTATATTATGTAGATAAATTCGAAAGTGAATGACGAAAAAGTCGTCGAAAAAGAATGTACCTAACCTAAAATAATATTATTAAAAATATATATTTGGAAGCTATAATGATGCTTTTAATTTGAATAGATATATTAGAGATGCTAAAAACCAATTGAATTCTGTGATGATAGTAAATATTAGAAGAGATATCGATTTACTAAAAATATAACAGTCCGTGTTCTATTATTGCTTGTAAAGGAATTAGAAAATCCAAACAATCGTGGACTTCCTTTTAAACCAATGCAACAATTATTGAGTTGTTTACCAGCAGTTTTTAGGTAATATATAAAACATTCACTTGGGCTATATTTTAATAATACAAAAGGGGTTCGATTTTAATTGATGAAACATTAATCAACAATTTATTCTACATCATTAAATGCAATATTCTGGGTAATCATTTTTGAACGAAATCTTAATTGTTTTATGAATATTTTTTTAAGCTACGTAAAGATAATTATATAGTAAATTGTATTCAAAATGTTAGCACTTTCTTCACAAAATTGTTTTTATTAACTAAATCTACATTTCTTAATTGTTTGTATATAATTACATTATATAAATACACTAATATGAGTATTAATAAATAAATAAAACCAGCATATATATAACATCTTTATTAACAAACAAATATACAAATAAACTAAATATAATACGTGTATGATACAATAAATGTTAGTGAGTTAATTTGTTTGTTTGTTAAATGGTTATCGACCACCGGTCTTTCAGCCCAGAATTTGTCATTGTCGATATGTCACATCAGTCTATCTCTGATGACGATTGATAATGTGATGCGATGAATTCAAATGTAGTAATTGGAGGGGTTTTGAATTTTGAGATCAGGTTGGGATTTCTGTGCAAGCAGTAGAGGGAAAGGATGTGTTGGTTGAAGGGATTTTTCGAGAATTTTTCGCTTAGGTATAGAAGGCATTAATTGAAGGGGAAACTAGCATATTATTTGTAATTTTTTTTTATTTTCATAATTTCCAAGATTAGTTTTGTACTTCTTCATATTTTATTTTATTTCATAATGAAATGGCCCATTATTTTTCCAGGTGGGCAATTTCTAACATAATTTTTTTGAATTTGTCCTCACTTTCCGTAATTTCTGGAAATGTGGCATTATATTTCTATAATGGAATAACTATTTACAAGCATTTTCCTCTCCATTTCTGTAAAATATATTAGAAGTGTTATGTTAAAACTTATAAATTAGCAATGCAAATTTCAATTGTATTGGGTGATTCCATATATTCGTTCAGTTTTTAGAGACGAAATTAAACAAGTTTTTTTTTTATATAAAGGATGAACTTTATAATCCATGATAAATGGTCTATTTATGTCAATAACCTCTTACCATCTTTCGAGTAATTACATTATTCGATTCTAGAAGGTCTTGAATTAATGAACGGTTTCCTTTTGAGGGAGATATGCAAGGACAAGAACAAGTGGTAGTCGGATGGTGGTCCTGCGAATGGGTGGGTAAGGCACACAAGTTGCACTCATTTTCGCTGAGTGAGTTTTGATATTACCTTAAACAATCTCAGTGGACCGACCACTGCGAGGTTCATCTTCGAGACTCAGATGAAAAGAGCGGACTGTCCTCTCTTTAAAATATATTTGAATTGCCCATTCGAAACACATTTGCATTATTTACTAAAACTGAACGAATATATAGAACGACCCAATATTAATAATTCACAATAAATGAAAACCATTCTGCCATTTTCATTAAAAATAAATATCTATTGTACTTACTTTAAACATGATTAAATAAAAAATATTAATCCTTATCCCTTATCACACCAACTAAGTTGGTAAACAAAATTTGCATGTGTTCTGTAACTGACAATCACGAAACATATTGACAATTCCGTCAGCTGTTCTGTGATGCCAACCTAAAACCAGTGATATTAAAATGTTACTAAAAATTACTCAATCCACGATTATTTCCCATAATCGCCGAAATTACCGGTATCTACCCGACTTTTAAATACGACAAATAATTCAGGATTCTACAATTCGAGAATGAATTCGCGACTATTAGGACGGCTGTAAGAGAACGTTTAAAATTGGAAGCTTATAAGTTAACTTCCGAAAGCAGAAAAGGATAATAAATATCGGCATTAAGTAAACCGTGCAAAAAGGAGAGATCAGTAATATTCCTGCGATCTTTAAGTAATGATATATTTAATGTTTGCATTATTGACTCATAACAACATTGAATGTGTTGTATGCCCAGTTTATATTCCATATTCCGTAAAAACCGATTCTGAATTGATTCAATAAGATTTATATCAATATTCAAATACGGCGACCAAATCGGGGAAGCATATTCTAGGTGGCACCTTACTAGCGTACAATACAATAATCCTAGATAATCAGAGTTCATATCCTTTGACATGTGCCATACAAAACCCCACAGTTTTATAGCCTTATCACATACCTTGTATATATGACTTTTAAATTTCAAGCGGCTGTCAAATATTACACCCAAATCTTTGACAGAATTAGCACATTTCAAGGGTGATGAATTAACAGTATAATGATTATTAAATGGGCATGCACTCCTAGAAAAGGAAATTGAAACACATTTTTCATGGTTTAATGATAATTTGTTATGAACGCACCATACATATACAGGGTCCTGCAACAGTGCGTCAAGCTTTCCTAGCGCCTTTCTCGTAAGAGATAGAAAAAAATGTTTCGTATAAAAATTTATTGAAATAAAAATCTCTATGCCGTAAAATTATTTTCAAATATACAGGGTGTCCCAATTTTGCGGTATAACTAAAGCAAACATTTTTTTAAATGGAACACCCTGTATATTTTTTCACTTTCTAATTTGGATAATATTTTATAACTTGAACCTTTTTTTGGTTTTTAATTTCGATATGGCATTTCCGAGTTATTGACGTTTTTCTGAAAAAAAATGTAAAAAGCGAAGGTTCACAAAAAAAATTATTCTGATGTTCTATTTAAAATTTAAGAAATTTTCTTTTTCCTATACTTGAGAAGGTGGAATTAATTGTTAATAAAGAATTTATGCTCAGCGCTACCCAGATAGGCGAAAACAATTATTTTTCTTATTATTCGATTAGATTAGAAAGAAATGCCAAACTTTGCAAATAATAATATGTCTAAACCCCATAATTATTGAGATATTTAATAGTTTTCATAAAAATAACCATTTAATTATACATACTTCTATGTACGGAGTTGATCATGCTGAGGCAAAATAACTAACAAAATGCAAGTAAGTGTCAATGTGAGATAAACAGAAACAGCTAATACGATTCATTATTTTTTCGAAAGCCGGGAAAGATAACAAAATTATTTACTACAGTAAATGTTCAAAATGTCTTCAATTTTTATTTAGGCACAAATTAATTCGCCGCTGAAAAGACCTTTCCACAATTCGTTGATGCATATTAATTGGTGCTGTTGGTGGTTTCTTAAAAAACAATCTCTTTTAAGTATCCCCACAAGAAAACGTCAGGTTTTGTTAGATCCGGAGATCTAGCAGGCCATACCAATCCACTGGCTGGGAAAAATCAAATGCCCTCACGTCTTGCGAAAATTGGACAGGTGCTCCGTCTTGTTAAAATCATACCCTGTTTCTTGTTAGTTAGGGTATATTAGCTAACGTTCCGGGTAATTCAATTCAGGAAGTGCAAATACATAGGCCTATTGAGATGGCCCTCGAAGAAATGTGGACCTACTACATGGTTTCCAAAAATTCCGCCCCAGACATTCAAAGACCGTCGATGCTCAACTTGTCTCAACATGTCAAACTAATTGTTTAATTGACAGATGCATATTTTCAGTCATGGCTATCTATTCAAAAACAAATTCGTATTCAAGGACCGTTTGAAATATACATTCTTTTATATCTTGAAAAATATCACTTTTAGGTATAGGGTATGCTTAATATTTTTTGTAGGAAATTTGATGCAGAATAATATAAAATTTAAAAAAATATATGATTCCATTTAAAAAAAAGAGTTACGACATTTTGAAATTTTAGAAAATGGCGTGTCTGATTCAAAGGCAGGGATCCTCCAAAGTGAAAATTTTTAACACTGGTACATAAACAGTACTTATGACCAACCATAGGAAAAAGAAAATTTCTTAAATTTTAAATAGAACATCAGAATAATTTTTTTTGTGAACCTCCGCTTTTTACATTTTTTTCAGAAAAACGTCAATAACTCGCAAATGCCATATCGAAATTAAAAACCAGAAAAAGGTTCAAGTTACAAAATATTATCCAAATTAGAAAATGAAAAAATATACAGGGTGTTCCATTTAAAAAAATGTTTTCTTTTGTTATACCGCAAAATTGGGACACTCTGTATATTTGAAAATAATTTTACGGCATAGAGATTTTTAAATCAATAAATTTTTATACGAAACATTTTTTTCTATCTCTTACGCGAAAGGCGCTAGGAAAGCCTGACGCACTGTTGCAGGACCCTGTATATGATCTAAATCGTCCTGAAGAAATTTACAGATGGGCACTTTACAACTTGAAATAATTTTAAATCATCTGCATACATTAAGCATTCGCCGAATTCAATAACATCTACTATATCATTAATGAATACCAAAAATAAAATGGGTCCAATATGGGAACCTTGCGGTACACCAGAGCTGACTGTTATAGGTTTTTAGACCTATATAAGTTTAAAACTCGAACTCTTTGTGTTCGATCACTTAAATATGATTTGATCCACTGTAATATGTTTGTGTTAAATCCTAATACTCCCAGCTTTTCGATCAATACCAAGTAATTTACTCAATTAAACGCCTTTGAAAAATCGGTATAAGTCGTATCAACTTGGAAATGGTTGTCAAAGGCGTTTGATAAAAATTGCTTAAAGTGCATTAAATTTGTTAAAGTAGATTTACCACGTTGAAATCCATGCTGATTGTTGGAAATTATTGAACGAGACATCCAAGCAAGTTGTTCACTCATAATTGAATCGAAAAGCTTAGGAATAGCAGACTGTATGCTAATCCCACGATAGTCAGCTACATTATCTCGACTACCACCTTTAAAAATTGGGAACACTAGGGAAGTGATTAGTTGAAAATGATTTCGTAAATAAATAATGTAAAGGTTTACATAATGAATAGATATAATTAATTAATAGGTTCGTTGGTACACCATCCGGACTAAAAGAGTAGGAATTTTTCAAACTTGCGATGCGGTTAAATACTGATTCTAGCGAGATGGTAAACTCCGAGTCTTGAACTTAATGAACACTCCTAATATTGAATTGGTTAGCTCTCGATTGATCGGGATTGCAATCAGACATATCAGTTTCATAAACCGTTGAAAAGTATCAGAAAAAACTGAAACGGCTTCGAATCCATTTTCAGCTCTCCTATCATTAAAAGTCAACACCTCTGGAATTCCATTATCCTGTCTAGCATCTTTGGCAAATTTCCAAAATCTACGTGGGTCAGTAAATATATTATTTTGAATATTACTTATATAATCAGTATGCAGTTTATATGAAAGCTCTTTACAATGTGATCTTAAACTGCAAAATAAGAAGTAATCATCATGGGATCTGGTTTTTAATAAGAACACAATTGAACCATTTCGGATACGACTGCTTTCTATGTTTTAAACGTATCTTAGGTATGAATAACTCCATACCTTTATGGACCAAGTTATAAAATTTTTCAACTGCTTCTTCTAATCTAAAATTAGAAAATAAACAATTCCAATTAATACTATGAAAATAATCATTTAATCCTGCATAGTCAGCCTTCTTGAAGAGATAAATTACATCAGTCATTGAAAGAGTATCAATAGTCTTTTTAATGGGCAGTGTTATACAATATGCAGAATGATGTTGGGTAGTATCGAGTAATATATCGTTGGCTAATGAAGTGTAAATATTATCTGCATTTGAAAAACACAAGTCGAGAAATGTTCCTCTTGCATTAGGAATCAAAATAACTTGCTTAAAATTCATAAACGCATATGAGTTTATAATAGTTTGTGTGTTTGAATTTAACATTTTCTAATAAGTTGATACGTTCATGTTGATTATTATTTTTATTGTTGAAATCATTAAAATTAAATTATTTCACCTGAATTGTCGCATCCCCAAATCGTCAGCCAAATTTCTTTCCCTGGATTATCTTTTTCTGGTCTGCAAAAATCCAGTAGTCGCTGGGGGCCAAATCAAAAGATTATGGTGTATAGGGAAGCAATTGAAAGTGTAATTTATCCAATTTAACCATTGAATTGTCCTGGTAAAACAGCACTTTTTTCTATTGCATGTGAAGCCGTTTTTTGTGTACACGCAGTGACGATTTTTTTGAATCAGTCGTCTAGTGATGGATCCATATTTCATCGGTGCTTGTACGATCGGGTTGAAATTCACCACATCAGTCAATAATAGTTATTTTCCCTGGTGTCCTCAAAATGATTATCAAGCCACTATTTAGCTCAAACAGTATTTTTTCCCAGCAAAAATCAGTGTTTAATTAACACCCGAAATTTCTTTCTATCCATTGTCTTAAAAATTTCAAAACCGGAATAACTAAAAATGCTGTTGGCCAGTTGGTCAGTCTGTATGTGTTACACTGGGGGACTAGCATGTAAGCATCACCCTAGGATAGATAAATATTGGCAACCCATTTTAGTTAAGTTGGTGTAAGATAGTCAAAAAACCCAAATCTTAGTGAGTCCACAAAGTTCAAGTCAAATTACTGCTACTGAACTTTAGAAATCCGAAATAGATCCAAACAGGATTAAAATTATTGATTTTTTTGTTTTTTGTACGCTTTGTACTCAAATGGTCAACATATTTAACAAATAATATATGTGTGACTGCATCAATAATATATGAATATCCATATTATTTAAGGCTATTCGGTTGTATAAATATTCCACCTAAAATAAACATGTTTACAAATATAACTGATGATTAAATAAATATGCGAACATTTATATTTAATGAAATGAAATAAATGTATTGTGTATATTATTAAATTATACATCCATCGCATGAATTAACTAGTTGCGCGCCGTCGACGCTACGATATTTTATGATGACAATCGCCGTCAAAAATCACTTGTTACTTCACTGTATCAACACATTCAGTGCATGCATTTCATCGATTCGAAATCCGTCCATTGTTTACTCATTAAAAAAAATTATTATTATTAATAATAATACCCGAACACTAGTTTACGCCGTCATCATTGCGGCCGGTTACCATTGTTGATGTCCATTCGACCGGAATTTTGAGCGCTGGCAAAAACGTCCGTTCAATTTTTCAGCAGACAAGTATTGTTTTCACGAAAATAATAAAATCCCATTATGATCGTATGATGTCGATGGCCCTATAAATACAATAATTTTCGCACGTACATAAATAAATGCATTCTGTACATAATACAAAATGGTTATTGATTCGATATATTATATTTCTTGTTATGTCTTTTTATTTATTATTTTGTCGTCTACTGAAAATAGAAATGGTACTTTACTTTGCAAGCGTAAATTTAAAATATCGAATCCAATAAAAACCGAATCCAGGTTAACGCTGCAATTTACAAAATGTATGTCCCTCGATCACACATCTCAAACCACTAAATATAGTAAACTTATTAAATAATACTTATGCAAACAAAAGTAGTTATTTAATTCTTATAGGTATTTCTATGCTGATTTATGAATATATTTTTCATTAATAATAAAATTATTGGCATTTAGTAAATACTAAAGTAATTTAAATTTTGACGGTAGTACAATTATAAAATTATTCTCACCCACGTAATTAAAAAATCATTGATAGTACAAACACGCATTACTCGAGAATAATATTTGTTTCCGTTATTTGAACGCATATATTGCAAGCCACAAATATACAATTCACCATTAACTAAATTCAATAATGGCAATTATTTAATCGATATAAAATGTATGGACAAAATATTAAGATTTATGTAAAATTTATTCAAACCTACTTAAAGATTTTGATCAAGCTTTCAATAAAAATATTATTTACAACTTGTAATGGTATTGATACTTTTTGATAAATTAGAGGTAATATTTACAACCAAAAAATATGTCGATTAATCGTAATTAAGGCTGGAGCCCGTTCAGACAGCATTAATCGTCATTAAAAGGCAGAAAACACGACAACGATTTCTATTAAAAGTGTATTTCGGAACATTAATATCTGTAGTGCGGACCCTGTTTCATTTCCCTCCGACGTTTCCGATTCGAACCAATAAATCACAATCGATTTTCCGTCAGTGAATTTATACATATTAAACTATGTATGTACTGTGTGTATATAAAAGCAAGGAGTTGATAAAAAATATATTCAAATACTATATTACAAATAAGAAAGGCAAACAATTTTATTAATGTTTTTTTCATTGAATAAGAAACAGAAAAGGGAAACAAACAACTAATATAAAATAATACTCTAATCACTAGAATAAATATGAATGGTTCAATGAGAGGTGTGCAAATTTATATATTATTAAAATAAAAGTAAGAGGAATTCAGTTGGTTCAGATAGATAAGGCGTTGATGTGTTGAAAATCCATATTCATTTATATATTAAAGTTGAAAATAAGACATATTTTAAAAAATGTGTGTTTATTTTCACTACAATTGTTTCGCAAATTTATTGCACACATTTTTGAAAATCTGAGTTATTTACAAATTCAATATATAACAGAAGAATTCGAGTATATATACAAAGAACGTACACTAACCCACGGAAGACATTACGAACGGAAATAAAAGATTGAATATCAAAAAGGCATAAGGCACAAGCAAGGACAATGATAATTAAAACCAAAAACAAATGACAAATGAACAAAATACAAACATGTAGACATGGGTAGAGTATTTTTGAAAATGAAAAGGGTTCAGGAAATAAAGCAAGAATAAAAATAGCATTTTGGAACTGAGATAAAATCTAAATAGAAAGACAGAAAGATTTTCCAGAAGTATACAAAAAAAGACATGTCAGAATAAGTGGAAACGTGAGTAATTAGATAAGAATGGCAGAAAAGATTTAGGTAATCAAATAAAGTAAAACTAAATAATGAATTTATTGAATTTTTAGTGGGATAAAGTTATCCAAAAATTTACATTTTTTGTAATGTAAATTTATCGTTCATATTTCTATTTAATAGTGCAGTTCTTTCGCCAAGGCCGAACGATTCATTAATTTGGTAGAAACGATCATTTTTATTCAAATTTTATTCGACGGTCTTTACTTCCAAAGATCCTCACTAGTATTTTGGTATTCCTAATCCAAAGGCTACCTGTTTATGTGTGTTGAGCCCATGCTTTATTTTAATTGTAAAATTGAAAAAAAAATTAATGTGAAAATAATAATAATAATAATAAGAGTCAAATTGCACAATTAAAAACTAATATCTTAAGTACTATTCTCTTGGATATAACTTTTAACGTTTTTGAAGAAATTGAAAATCATCGCGAACGTAATATAATGATACTTAACGCCCCTGAATCTACTAAGCAAGATTCCAAAGTCCGAGTTGCAGACAATATCATTATCATCAAGCCGTTCAATCCTGATTATGGCTATGCTGTAGTGTATTTATTAATCCATTTTCTGAGGTGGATTCTTCCTCTCTTACTGTTTTCATAAGTTTTTTTTTCATTTTGTTTTTTGTTGCGTTGGTTATTTCCTTCCACTCTTTTCTGTTTCCTCATCCTTCTTTCCAGTTTCTAATGCCCATTGCATGTGTGTCTTCTTCTATTTCCTTCTACCAGCTTTTACTTGGTCTTCCTCTTCCTATTTTACGTAGTGGGCTCCATTTTGTTATTGGTTTGGTAACATCGGTGTTTTTCCTCCTCATTATGGGGCCTGTTCATTTTAGTCGTCGTGATTTTATGTGTTTCATTATGTTTTCCCCTCTCAGTTCTTCTTATATATTTTTTATGTGTCTTCAGTCGTCTGTGTGTGTTATGTTTGGTCCTAATACAGTTGTTATTATTTTCGTTTCTTGTATCGTTATCTCGCCCTCTTCTCTTTTGTTCATAAATATGGTTTCCATTCTACACGTTGTGGCTGGTCATATCATGTTTTATATATTTTTATTTTTGTCGATTTGCTAATATCTTTGCTTTTAAATACTTGTTTATTCCTCCCATATATTTGGTGCCCTTTTATGAGTCTATCTTGTATTTTATCTTTGGCCGAGTTTGCTACTATTGCTATATCATCTGCGTAGGCTATTGCTTGTGTATTACCTGTTACGATGTTTTTATTTAGTTTCTCTTAATACGCCTTCGAGTGCTAAATTAAATAGGGTTGGAGATATTGTGTCGCTCTGCTTTACTCCTTTATTTGTTTCGAATGCTTCGGTTGTTACAGCCTTGGATTTTATTTTGGCTTTGGTATTTTTTAGTATCAGTCCTGTCATTATCTTTAGTTTTGCATGTCTAGTACTTCTAACAGTTTTCTTTTTTTATTGTATCGAATACAAAATTACAATAGTATTATTTTTTATAATGAATTAAAAGAGTGGCTCAAAAGTATTGATGATATAAAGGCGGTTAAGAACGATTTATACCAGCTGCTACGTGAAAAAGAAATATACCGGGTGTCTCAGACCACCCGTACCAGCCTTTTATTTCGACAACGCTTGGTCCAATGTGACTGGGACAAAATTTTTTATTACCAAAGTGAACCCAAGGAATCCACTGATGAATTTATTTTTTACCGGAATAATCCGGAAGTACCCGGAACCGGAAGTAACTTTAAAATTTCAAATGGCAACATAGGTCGAGTATGGTATTAATTGATAGGTCTTTTTAAAAGAAACAACTTTTATTAAAATGTTTTTTTAATATTTTGCATATTTACAAAAATAAACGAAAAAAACTAAATTGAAAATTAGTTACCCATTCAACACTCAATTTCCTCAAGTAGGCTTTGCTTTTTTCTTATGTCAAAATAATTGACGTTCGTGAATATTTGAAGTAAAATAAATTATTATTATCAAAGTATTGAATGTGTCAACATGGTTTTTACAAACCTTTGAGGTTTGTAAAAACCATGTTGACACATTCAATACTTTGATAATAATAATTTATTTTACTTCAAATATTCACGAACGTCAATTATTTTGACATAAGAAAAAAGCAAAGCCTACTTGAGGAAATTGAGTGTTGAATGGGTAACTAATTTTCAATTTAGTTTTTTTCGTTTATTTTTGTAAATATGCAAAATATTAAAAAAACATTTTAATAAAAGTTGTTTCTTTTAAAAAGACCTATCAATTAATACCATACTCGACCTATGTTGCCATTTGAAATTTTAAAGTTACTTCCGGTTCCGGGTACTTCCGGCTAATTCCGGTAAAAAATAAATTCATCAGTGGATTCCTTGGGTTCACTTTGGTAATAAAATTTTTTGTCCCAGTCACATTCGACCAAGCGTTGTCGAAATAAAAGGCTGGTACGGGTGGTCTGAGACACCCGGTATATTATTAATGAATATTTAAGGTTATCCATTCACATTTTAACCATTTATACAAAAAAATATCTTTTTAAATTTTTTTAAATAAAAAATTTTTTTACTAACGAAAAATTTAACAGCTCAATTCGTTTTTCAATTGTCATCTCCGACTCAGATTTTTCCTAGGATTTTTGGATTTTTGTTTATTACGAGACTAACACTTCACTTTAACTTAAAACGGCAACTAATCTAAAATAAATGTTCTAGTAAATTTCGAAAAATAAATTTATATATTTATTTTTATTTACGGCCAAGCCATTTTAATTACAAAATTACAATACAGTATAATATATATAATATTAAAAAAGTTATTTTAACCTACACTAAGTAAAATACCTTATACACTTTTAAACTAGCGGAAATCTAAGAAACATAATAAACAATGTAAAAAAAGCATACAGTCTAGATGATATAAAAACAATTTAAATACTAAATATATTCCTGTTAACAATATAAAATAGACGCAAATAATAAGAAAACACATTAAAATTAAAATATACAATATTTATATAAAGACAATGGTGACGGGAAAAAATGGATAAAAAAACAGTATGAATTAAAATTTTAGGTCTAAAACAAAATAAATTGGTTGCTTGAGTTAGATAGATAGATAGATGTTGTATGGGTGGCACCAGCGCCTATTCCACCGCGACCTTTCCAGGTCTATTGTGGATCCATGTTTATCTCAGATGACCAGCTCTAGCTTTGCCTCTTTGATTAGTCCTATTAGCCCTGCCAGAGGGGCTTGGGTATAAGGTATGGGCCTGTGTCTCCACCCATTTTTTATGAATCGTTTGACTGCGGTTTTGGAGATTCCGCAAGAGGGTTCTGGGCCAATTACTGATTTTGACGAGCCTTGTTTGGCCAATTCGTCTGCTATGTCATTCCCCGGATGTCCTCCGTGTCCTGGGACCAATGTGATTGTTACTTTTTTGTGACAGCCAAGTTGGTTAAGAGCGCTTATACAGTCCCACACTAGCTTAGATTCGACCTGTGTGGAGCTTAGTGCTCTTAGTAGCGCCTGGCTGTCGGAGAATATAGCAATTGACCTACTTTTGGTGTCTTGTCTTGCTATTTCTCTTGTGCAGTGGTGAAGAGCTATCGCCTCTGCTTGGAACACCGTGGTGTCCTTGGTGAGACTGACAGAAATCTTTGTCTCGGGTTTTGTCCCGTATATACCAGCTCCTACCCCTTTGTCGGTCTTTGAGCCGTCCGTAAACCAGCATGATTCTGCTTTGGTAGGTTAACCTTCGACCCAATCCTCTCTTTGTGGGATTTGTATTTCTTTTCGAAATTGTATTTTTTCACCGTGGCATCGCTAGGCATTGCTGTAATCGCGTTAGCCTTCAGCTCGTCTTCTA
The DNA here is from genome assembly GCA_963969525.1 of Ontholestes murinus. Lineage (NCBI taxonomy): Eukaryota > Metazoa > Arthropoda > Insecta > Coleoptera > Staphylinidae > Ontholestes > Ontholestes murinus. Next base: position 50,375,070 of record OZ018391.1, read on the forward strand.
GCAATTGGTGCGTTTTTCCGTGTGATCGGATTATGGGCGCCTGTCCTTGCATCAGTCTGTATGATACGGACCTGGCTTCTCCTTGAATGAAGATGTGTAGTCGTGGTATGTTCAAGATGGCTTCTAGGGCTGCGGTTGGGGTGGTGCTTAGAGCTCCTGTTGTACTGAGACATGCTAGTCTTTGTGTACTGCTCAGGAGTCCTATCGCCCCCTTTTGCTTTGTCCTAGTCGACCACTTCACTGCTCAATAGGCTATCATGGGTCTTATCACCCTGGTGTAGAGCAATAGAGTCAATTTAGGGTTTAGTCCCCAATTTTTGATGTGTGGTCTCCACGTGATTTTGGCGTCAAAGGTTACTCCCAGGTACTTTGCCTCCCCTACGAAGGGAATTTACGTACCCCCGAGCTTCAGTGGCTTTAGGCCTTGCAATGCTCGTCTTTTTGTGAATATGACAATTTGTGTTTTTTGTGGATTGATTGTCAATCGCTCCTGTTTGCACCAATTGTCTACTTTTAGTTTATGTTTAGGGCTCTTTGTGCTCGCTCCAAAACAACTCCCGCGAACCGGCCCCTGATGAAAATGGCTAAGTCATCCGCGTACCCGAGGCAGTTGACGTCCTCTTTGGACAGTTTTCCTAGAAGGTCATCTACTAGTGTAGCCCATAACAGTGAAGATAGCAGTCCTTGTGAGCAGCCCCCCTGCCTTAGCCTTAATGGTATGGCCCCCCAAAGTGGATATGATTGTCCTTTTCTCTAGGCTGGCCTTGGTCCATTGGCAGAGGCTTGACGGGACTCCGTTCCTTTCTTGTGCCTCCACGAGAGAGTTTGTTGTGACGTTGTTAAACGCCCCTTCTATATCCAGAAATGTGACCATGGCTATATCTTTGTCTTCCATTGACTTTGTGATGAGCCTGTTTAGGTCGTCCAGCGCCGAGTCCGTTGACTTACCCGGCTGATATGCGTATTGCCTGTTGTTGAGGGGATCTTTTAACAGTATCTCGTCCCTTATGTACCTATCAGTCAGTCTTTCCATTGTTTTCAGTAATTATGAAGATAGGCTGATAGGTCTGTATGACTTTGGCGTTAGGTCAGCTATTCTGCCTACCTTCGGCAGGTAGATTACCCTTACGCTTTGCCATGATTTTGGTATATATCCCGATGCCAGGCAGGCTTTGAAGATTTTTGACAGGTGCTGCACCAATTCCTCAATGCCCATTTGTAACAGAAATCCGGTCCAGCGGACTTGTAAGGTTGGAACCTGCTGATGGCCCATTTAATTTTAGTGGGTCTTGTGACCTCAGTGGCTAATCTCCAGTCCTTGCGGTCGAGCCTTTTAGTTCTTTGGCTGGGATTTTTTGGCTTGTTGTGTTCTGCCAGAATTGTTGAGGCTGGAAAGTGGACTAATAGTTCCTTGAGACTTTCCTCTATTCTTTCTGTGTAGGTTCCTTCCGGTTTCTTGAGGAAGCCTACCTCTTTGGCAGCACTGCCAAAACTTCCTCCACGAGTCCCTTTTGGCTTTTCGGATTTCTTTGTTATATTGAGTGAGCTTTCCTCTGTAGGTGTCCCAGTCCTGGTTGTTTTTGGCCCTATTGAATAGCCTTCGAACCTCGATCCTCATATCTTTTTGAGTTTTTGGTTCCACCAGACTGTTCCGCAGCCCCTCTGCTTGGCTGTTTTTTCCGGGCAGTTTTCCAAATAAGCCGTCCTGATGGGGTCATTGATTTGTTCCACTGCCAGCTCCAGCCCATCAATCTCTCTTGTCGATGCTATATCTCCCTTGAGAGCTTCTCTGAGGGACTCTTTATATCCTACCCAGTTCGTCTCTTGGGTTTCTGTACTTGTTCGCCATGAGAGATGTGACTAGATCGAAGCGGATTTGCCTGTGGTCGGAGCACGATGGTTCTTCTGACACATGCCAATTCGCTATACTATCACTCACTTTCCCGGTACAGATCGTTAGGTCTAGTACTTCTTTACGGTTTTTCGTGATGAACGTGGGCTTATTGACGATATAGGTCAATATAAGTCCCTCTGCGGAGATAAAGTTAAGTAAAGACTCACCTCGTTTGTTGATGTCCGAGCTACCCCAGAGCGTGTGATGCGCATTGGCGTCGCACCCTATTATGAGTTGGTATGTCTTCTCCGCGCAGTATGCAACTATGTCGCTTAGTATACGCGGAGGGCATTCTCTCTCATCTCCTGGGAAGTAGACTGAGCAGATGACCCAGCTCCTCTCTCCTTCCTCCGTCCTGGCCGACATGATGCCTGTAACAGAATCTTCAGGGCATAATTGCGGTATTAGTGTACATTTGACTCTATCACTGTGAATTATGCATGCCCTTGGCCTTTCGGCGTTTGGGCTTTATATTACCTGAGAGTGTTGTGGGGCAAGGCCTGCTATTTTCCCTCGGAGTAACCAAGGTTCTTGCAGGAGGGCTATATCTATGCCTTCTTTGTTGAACCTCCTACACAGCGATGCCACCTGTTGTTCACCTGCAGGATTTTTATTCCTCTTCCGCTATTGAAGAGGAGGGACATCTTCAGGCTCTTCCTCCGTGGTCTTGTCCTCCTCCATTGGAATCGCGTCCCCCTTGGCCGATGGCCTTAAGAGGGGTCTGATCCCGCTGGCGGAGGGTTGACCTTCTTTGGGAGAGTATTGCCCTGGTTCCACGTTCTCCCCGGCCTCGCTGGTGTCTTGGGTCTCCGCTGGTTTCTCAAGGGTAGTGGCCTCCGGACTCTGCCTTGGTTTACTCCCTTCTGTTGTCCTACTATTCTCCTTGATACGCAGCCGAAGCCTCCCGTATCCGAAGAATGGGTAGTGGTTTAATTTAGATAGCTCCTCTTTGGACTCTTTATCAATTGAGAATGTCCATATCACACCTTTAGCCTCCGGGTTTTTCCCCCATACAGTCCACAGGTGTGTGTTTAGGCCCCGGTTCCCGATTCTCAATCGTTTCAGGATCCTGTCGGCCTCCAGTCTATCCTTCCCTTCATCCGGAACGTATGCCGTGCACACCCATGGTTTGGGAATCTCGTCCCCCTTCAACACCCTGAGACATGCTCCCTCCCATGGTGTCAGGATTGGGACTGTCTCCCTTAGCCATTGTGCGCTGGCCTACTCAGCGCAGGTTATCATTAAATATCCCGGTCTCTGTGTGCACTTCGCGAAGCGGACTTGTGGCCCTTGCTCCGGTATGTGCTCGTATGCCGTCATGATGGCTTCTTGGACTGCCTTCAGCTTGTCCTTGTCGAGCTGGGTTTCTGGGAACCCCTGGCACGCTATGGCAACCTTGACCTCTGTTACGGCCTCCATAAAGGTTGGCCCGTCCCTTTTGGTCTTTTTTGTCTGCCTAGGCGTGCTGCTATCCGATCTAGTCCTCTTTGTGTGTCCTTTTTCGGATTTATGAGCACCCGCGGACTTTGTTTGCCCTTGGGGTGCCTTCTTTGCTTGCGCCCCGGGCCTTGTTTGTCCTTGTGTTTTTTTCTGGCCCTTGCGTGCCTGGCTGGCGGTGAAGTTAGCCTTGATTAAGGCTCTTTTGGCCTGGATGTAATCTTGGCCTTCCTTCACCCGTTTCGCCACTTTCGCTTTAGTGACGCCTGAAACCCCTGCCTTCCGAATTTCATCGTCTGACATGAGGTCTACCTCCTCTAGGGCACTTATACGTAGTGCCTTTCCGGCCCTTTGGCGTTGACGAGGTTCTTGTGTAGAGGTACCCTGCCCTTTGGCTTTGGTGACCTCTTTGCTGGCCTTGTAGGAGGTCCCTGGCCCAGTAGCCTTGGAAGCCTCCTGGCCTATGTTTTTAGTTTTTCTTGGGTTCATATTCATTTTGTTCCCACGAGAAGCTAGGGAAATATTCGGTCGGCCTGATCAGAGCCCCGCATGACCAGGTAAGGCTAGATACAGGGGGGTTTCACCTGGTGCCCCCCTGGGAAAGTTCGAGACCGCACATACCCCTGCGGCCATTCAGCTCTCAGCACTTTGCCTTTCACCTTAGCTTGGGGTTTGGGTTACTCTTCGTTTCCCTTCTCACTTACGATCATTGAGGGTACTTATCCGTTGCACCACGTAAAGGTGGTAACCCTCGCTCGGGGGTTGCTTGAGTTACGTGAAGATCAAATTAATTTGACAAATAAAGCACTAATAACCTTTCTTCACAATTTTATTTGAATAACCAAATGTACATTTCGGACACAAAGTGACCATTATCAATGGATTAGCACTGAATACAAAACAAAAATTTAAGACTATATATAGGCCGAAGGATTATAAAACTAGGCGGTATTGATGAATTTCAGGAAAGGACGGTAATTAAGAGATGAACGGAAAGAGTAAGGGTGGCGGTATAGTCAGGTAAAGGGGGGATTAGGGAAAAACACAGAATAAAGGTGTTGTAATTAAATCTAACAAAGTATTATGCAGTGCACTTAAATCAAAATTCAATAATTTACTTTCAGGTTTTTTTCATTTCAATGGCTTCTAGCATGTTTAACCGACAATTTGATGAATGTTTTAATAATTTTATATTATTGATTGTTATTTTATGACCTGTTTCAAGTAAATGGTTAGCCACTGCGGATTTCTCGTGGTTTAGATGTTTGGCGTGTGAGAGGTGTCCTTTGAATCTTGTAATAAGATTACGCTGTGTTCGGACAATATAAACTTTATCACAATTACAGCAATTAATACAATAAATACCAGCAAGATCAAGTTCGTCTGGTTTGTTGAATGTGTTCCCTAGAAGTTGCCGTAGTTTGGAATTAACATAAAACCTAACATCCCTATTTTTTGTGGATAGTGGAATGCTGAGGGGTCTATGAATAAGGGAATTGAATGATGCTAATTTATATTTCATTGGGGCACAGGAATCTGCATGCAGGTAATTAAAGGTGTGTGTGGGTTTCCTAAATATTTGAAATTCTAATTTATTATTATTCATTCAATTTCCTTATTCATAGAGCCCTCAGCATTCTACTATCCACAAAAAATAGGGATAAGGAATTCAACATCATTCATAGTATCGCGAGAAATCTTAAATATAACGCCCAGACAATTCATAAATTAATTAACAAGCACAAATTCAAAAATAAACTTCTAGGGAACACATTCAACAAACCAGACGAACTTAATCTTGCTGGTATTTATTGTATTAATTGCTGTAATTGTGATAAAGTTCATATTGGCCAAACACAACGTAATCTTATTACAAGATTCAAAAAACACCTCTCACACGCCAAACATCTAAGCCACGAGAAATCCGCAGTGGCTAACCATTTACTTGAAACGGGTCATAAAATAACAATCAATAATATAAAATTATTAAAACATTCATCAAATTGTCAGTTAAACATGCTAGAAGCCATTGAAATGAAAAAACATGAAAGTAAATTATTGAATTTTGATTTAAGTCCACTGCATAATACTTTGTTAGATTTAGTTACAACACCTTAATTCTGTGTTTTCCCCTAATCCCCCCTTTACCTGACTATACCGCCACCCTTACTCTTTCCGTTCATCTGAAATTCATCAATACCGCCTAGTTTTATAATCCTTCGGCCTATATATAGTCTTAAATTTTTGTTTTGTATTCAGTGCTAATCCATTGATAATGGTCACTTTGTGTCCGAAATGTACGTTTGGTTATTCAAATAAAATTATGAAGAAAGGTTATTAGTGCTTTATTTGTCAAATTAAAACAAAATAGTTTCAAAACAATTCTAGGTTAATATTATTCAGTTGACATTTAAAAGATACAAAGTGTGGTGAGAAAAAGTCGACATGCAATTCTTCTTTATTTCCATACTGTAACATATGAGAGTGGTTCTAGAGGGTACCCGAATGTTAATTATTGATAAGATAGTCGAGCATTTATATTGGTAATTCAATATTTTGTATAAAAATCAGATGTCAAATTTAATTCTCCTATGTGTTAGTGAGGACAGATTGCATTGTGCACGAAGGTCGTTAGTACCTAGATTTAGGCTACTTAAATTCATCTTGTATGCCAGAAAACCAAGAAATTTGTTTTGAACTTTTTCCAATTTCATTTTATAATTATTATATATTGGAGATTATATTATTGATGCGTATTCTAAGTTTGATCGGCAAAGTGAATTGTAGAGATTTTGAAAGCTTCTTCAGACTGGAATTCTCTAGTTTGTCTTTTGATAAATCCCAAAGCTTCGAAAGCTTTGCATGTAATATCTATATGATAATGAAAAGTACATTTACTGTCAAAAAAAAACACCTAAATCACGAATTAAAATTGCTTTATCCAAATTAATATTATTGATTGTATATGTACGATGTTCGACGACTGACTTTTTGGAGAATGTCATTGATTTACATTTGTTAACATTTAACTTCATACCGTTCCTCACACACCATGCATCTAAAGCATCTAAATCTTTTTGCAACTGATACTGATCTTCGGAATTACTTATAGAGTGATACAATTACAAATCATTAGCGAACATCAATATCCTAGCAAACCCAAATACAGATGTACTATCATTTATAAAAATATTGAATAAAAGAGGGCCAAATAACTACCCTGCGGCACACCAGATGTAACTTGCACTATATCCGATTTTGATCCACTTATAGTTACTTGCTGTGTTCTTCCTATCAGGTAGCTAGTTAACCACTTTAACAACCCGCCGTAAAGTAATATGCTAGTTAACTTGAATAAAAGGGCATCATGATTAACTCTGTCGAATGCCTTTGCAAGATCGGCATAGATAACATCAACAGACTCACTACGTTCATTAGTTTTTCACAGATAATATTTTCAAGAACTTTAGGGATTAAGTTCTGAATTGCAATAGCACGGTAATCAATGATTTTATGTCGTTCTCCCGCTTTAAAAATGGGTATTATATGAGAATGTTTCCACATATTTGGTACAACACCGTTTGTTAGAGATGGCCGATATAATAGTGATAAGGGCTTGCAAAGGGTTGTGGCGCACATTTTTAATAGCTTGGGAGCAACCATATCAGGACCCGATCCTTTATTTATATCTAGAGCTAATAATTTTTTTCTTACATCTCTTTCGTCGATGCTAATACTATTGATGTCACACATAGATGGACTAGAGTTGATATTAATAGAACAGCTATCACTGGTACATAAGGAACTAAAGTATTCTGAAAACAGATTAGCAATTGCTTTATGGTTATTTTCTGTACGATCATCAAGAGACATTGATGAAGGTAGTTGATGACCATTTGTTTTCTTACTGATGAATTTCCAAAAATGTTGAGGATTTTATTTAATTTGTTGCTCCGTATTTCTTTTGTAGTATTGAAAGCATCGTTTTGATACATCCCTACATCTATATAGTTTGTGGGATTTTTTCTTGGCGAATATTAAATCACGAAGTTCTTTTGAGTACCATTTAGGAAAATGAGATGACTTTAACCTACGTTTTGGCACGAATAAGTCTATTGCGGTATATAAAATATTATAAAATGTATCTACAGCTTCATTGACAACATGAAATTCTAGTCTGCATTAAACAAATAATTATTTAAACCATTGTAATCAGTTTTATTGAAATTAAATATGTATGTATCATATACTAGTTGCATTTCTATATTAGATCTATTCTGCAAATATATTTCATAAGATAGAGCAGGATGATATAGATCAACAGCTAATATGGTAACAGCGACCATATCTGACGATTTCATAGTTCCAAATCATCAGATATGGTTGCTGTTACCGTATTAGCTGTTCAAAAACACAAATCTAGAAAAATACCCCTGGCTTTGCTAACATTGTTACATTGACTTATATTTAGGAAAGAAGTAAGTTCTTAAAGTACTAATGCTTTCATTTTGATACCAAGGGGAATAACATTCATATTAACATCTTTCCAATTGACGTTGGGTATGTTGTAATCTGCAAACAATATTACTTTATCCAGACTACGATTTTCAACAATATTTTCAACTGATCGTCTGTGGTTTTCATACAGTTCAATATTACTCGCGGGCGGGTAAGTTACACCAATTAGGATTTTATTATTATTTTTACAGTTGACAGTAACAAACAAATTTTCCACATTCTTGAGAAAGGCCGATTCTTCCATAGATTGTACAGTATTTTTATCGCTATTAAGACTCCTCCACGACTGCATTTTTTGCTTGTTTCCATATCAGGGTCTTTTTATATATATTGTAAATTTGTCATTAAACGGCAATTCGGAACTTTTTATGTCAGGCGATAACCATGTCTCAATCAGTATCAAAATGTTATATTTAAAAATTACATCTAGGTTTTGCATTATGGTGTCAAATTTAGTTTTAAATCCCCTTACGTTTTGGTAATATATGTTTAATGAACCAATGAGATATGTAGAAGTAGGCTTGGCCGAATCTAGTTTAAAGATCGATTGCTACTTTTATTTTGTACTATCTTTCTTGAACCGTTTATAAACTTGATTATTATATCTCTTTCACCTTTCTGACATCTTTCTTCAAATTCCAGTTTCACACTTTTATAAATTTTTCTTTGCATCTCTGTTTGATCGCGACTGAATTTCACATTTCCAGTATTTATGTGTTTAGTCTTTTTTAATAGACTTTTAGCTTTATCTTCAGATGTCAATATCATTTTTAATGGACGAGGCCGATTAGTTTTACGTCCTACTCGAAAGAGAGTTACTATATCTGGCATTATGTTGTCGCCAAATATATGTTTAATTTCATTCATATCGTCTAAGTTCAGGAACACCCTGTATAATATGGTTCCCTCGGTCCGATCGATGTGACAAATTGTTTAAGGAATTAACTTGATTTTAGTTTAGGCTATACCAAATTGCAGCACTCTACCAGGAGCGGTATTGAAAATATTTAGAAAAATGTGTTAAAATTTCTTACATTTGATATCGTGTATCTTGGTTATTTGAAGACTTTTATAATATTTTTTTTTACGAATCACCATCATTTTCACTCTAGTTAATTTTATTTTTCGCGTCACAGAAAATAATATTATATATTAGACATTTTTTTAATATCTTAATAAAAATATTGTTATTACATACGCTATTTCTTGTTAAATGCATTGATCATCAACAGGAGATATAACGTAAAATAGTATATTGTTCAACGAGTGACGAAAGTAATATTTTTCTAATCGAGAGAACAGTTTGGTAATGTTCGCGAGCTTAAAAAAATGCTTTCGACGAGTTAAACACTATACTTTTTCTACTACCTTACCTATGATACTAACAAATGTTTATTATTATATAAACAAATAATTTATTTTGAATTAAAAATTACAAAACTACAGATCATATTTAAATTACTTATGATTTAAATATCAAATTTTCCGACAATTTTGCAAAATATGCAAACAGAACAGTTTCAAAATATGAATTTACGCGATTATCTGTCTTAAATTCCATGAATTTTGCATATATTTCTTCATACCTCTTTTTCGATTTTTCTGATAATAAATCAACATAGGTTTTCCCAGCTTGATTTGCAATTTCTGGTGGAGTATTGGGAAGATCTAAATCACTTTTTGAATCTAGACGGAGGTGAAAATTTTTAGGTAACTTTCGTCCCTAGTGACGAAATATCTGCAATGACTGCTTCCGTAAGGACTGTAGGCCAGCCTGGAGATTTTCCTTTGGAAAATCTGCCGGTTTCATGGAATCTCTTAACAATACGACGAACATGTTGCACAAAGTAGGTGTGACCGAACTCAAGATCAATAAACTCCTCATGAAATTGTTCTTCACATTGTTGATAGGAATAATTCCAATTTCCTTCTAAGTTTAGTGTCCCTGTTCGAAAATATGATTCAATAATAAACTTGTTATGAAGATCAGTGAATGTTATTTTTAAACTAAAATTTCATTGCACAATTAACAAGTGCATGTGTAAATGCGGTATTTTTTTACCTACCAACGAAATTTATACAGTAGGATGATGGTAAAACATGAAGTATCACAATGACACTTGACACACGGACGCTAATAATCAAACAAATAAATTCGTAGACAAGATACCAACATTGTAAAAATGAAAAAGATGCGCCAAATTCAAACACCCATCAAACATTAGTATCAGTATTTCAAATAGAAATAATTTCAATTGAAATATCAAGTATCAATAGATAAATATATCACAGCCGATCAGTGGCTGTTGCTGACAAGAAAGCAATAATTTATTATTTTTAATTTTTTTGTTACCATAGTAACTATCATATAATTATTAACAATCAGACTAAAAGACAAAGTTTTGATTAATGTGAATAATTTTGTAATTAATAGTTTGAACTAGAATATTAAGAAGATTCCCAATAATTACCTTCCGACGTCAATGTTTGGTATATAATTTATTTTATGAAGATGAAGTATCTACAATATTTGTATTTTAAATATGCATTACATTGCATGAACTCGCATTGTTCACAACGAGAAAAAACTTTACATTAATAACATCAACTGGTCCCATTTCAACATAACACATCCCTTTCATGGGGAATTCACCGCTCGTTTTTCCCTTCATCCTCCATAAACGTACCGCTACGCAATTTAATAAAAAATCCACCCACCCATACGCATCTAACAACACATCTACATATTCATGAATAATTTTCCATTGTCCCGCCGTTTTAAACATTTCTTAGCAATATTGAAATATAAAATTTAATTTATCGCGCTGATATTTTAAATTGTTTCACTGGTGCGGAGAAGAAGAAGCTCTTCAGATTCGAGATCTGAAATCCGCCGCCTCCGCACATGAATAACCCCCGCCGTCCGTTTCCAATTCGGATTCGATTATCGAACTCCTTCCCTGTACATATATATGTTTTATTCTTAGTTTTGTTTGAATGTTAGAGAAGGGGGGTTCACGGGTGCGATATTTTATTTTTGTTTGCCAAATATCCAGATTAAAGAATGATATACGTCGTGAAGTTGTGCAGTTTTTATCGGTCGACCAAGACATTAAATCGATAAATCATGTATTAGGAATTCTGAACGGGTATCGGAACCGGCTGTGGCCGCCCCTATTTCTGCCCCACTAAATCGCCAATTTATTGATAAGTTTTTAATTGAATGTCACAGTTTCCATTTTTCCATTTAAGTACACTTAAACGTAATTGTAAAGTTATAAGTAATACATTAGAGGGATAATAAATTCTTCAGCCATTTAAATAAATTATCACGAAATTCGAGTTGCAAACGTACTATATACTCGTCTTAAGTGTCTAGTTCTATAACTAGTATTATAAAGTTCACTTACTTTCAGGAAATAATAAAATTAAAAGTTATTTTCTTTGCATGGCATATAAAAATATTTATTATAAAATTTAAAATACTTCGATTCTATCAGAAAATATTATGGTAATAAAAAAATATTATGGGAATTAAAATCAATAATTCAAATTATATGAATTGCATATTTATTTGTTGAGTTACTAGAAGTTTTAATTGGTTAATTAAGTTTACAATCACATTATAAATTCCCTTGTTTAATTATGTTTTTATTTGGTTTGTTATATTTCTAATGACGTATTGCTGCAAATTTGGTTACCTTAACTTTCATAAAGTTTTTTATCTGAATCTTTAGTCTAGGGTGTTCACCCGCATTATTGAAATGTTCGTTCATTCATTGGCCCTTCGAATATTTTATCTAGTGCAGGTTGTGAAGTGCGCAAGTGGTTGCATTATTTTTACCAAATTTAGCAAAAAGCAAATTGACTAACTTATTAAAATTTTAAGGCTGCTTTTGGAATCAAGACTACTTTAGATATCAAAATAAATAGTTTAAAAAACGCGGGATTAACGAAACGGCCAATCCTTTTTTCATTCATCAATTGTTTCAACCATAAGTTTATTAGCTTGCCTATTAATTACCGCCAAATTAATAATGCAGTTATTATGGCATCTGAAAATCGATTGGGATGTGCCTGTGCTACAGCTTCACAGATCTTACTCACTAGTTAGCGTTTAGTTGATTTTGGCACGAAACTTTCTGTTTCGAAGGAAGTCGTACACGACTCTTATCAAGTAGTCGGAAAGGATGGATTATTTTCAAAATGAGTCCATAATGTCACACACTATCGAACGCTTATGATATGTCGAGAAAACTGCGGAGGAGTAGCGTCTTATCGTAAAGCCCTAAGCGATGAATTCCGTCACCCTCAAAAGATGATAGATAGTGGACAGGCCGGCCCGAAAATAGATCTGAGAAACCTTGATACTTTTCTGATCATCGATGAAGGCCGAAATACGAAGCAGTAGAACTTTCTCGATTAGCTTGCCTAATATTTTTAGCAAATTGATGAGGTAATAGCTCGCTGGAAGTAGCGGAGGTTTTTTTACCTTAAGGATGCTAACCACGGAGGCATGCATTCACATGCATTATTTTTGGTAGCGAAGTTTTTGACGGTGAAAATACCAGAATCCAGAAATCAAGATTTCCAAGTAGGGAGTAGTCGTTGGGCGTCGTCGCGTTTATTGACATTATCTCTGTGTTTTTCTATTTTGATTGCCTTGTTGATAATTCTCTTATTAATATGGTATACTACTGGATTACTGGTAGAAAACCAATGCAACTTGGTTATAAAATGAACGAAATAAAATATAACTGAAATCAATATCCCGAGTGGTACTTTCATAACTAGTAGTAGTATATATATTACGATAAGTGTATTTTATTTAAAAATTGTACAATTAAAAGATACGTTTGCAGGTTATTTGAAACATCTAAATATTTTTTCAATCAGTAGAAATCTCTGCGACAAAAACAAGTTAATCCTCACACCCCTTCTTAGCGGTTGTCCTATATAAAGGAAAAGGGGAAACTGGGGACACGGAGCGGAGTGATTTAATCCAACCTGTGGCTGCTGTTCAGATTGGTCGTTTCGAGTTTCTTTGCGACGCCGGGCACCGCGTAATCAGCAGTAGTTATTCGTGTATGTGTGTGTTTCTATATATGTGTCTCTATGTCTGCTCGTGGCTGTGTGTGTAAGAGGATCGGATCGATCCCGTGCACTTAACTCCCCTTCTATGGCTTGCCATTTCCGTCGGGACGCCCCGTTCGGTTCCCTTTCAGCGGGACGCCTCTTCTTCTCCTTCTTCTGCTGCTGCTTAAGTGATAGATGCAGATTCAGGGCGTAATGGAGTTGCTCTTTGCGACGAGACTCGATGTTGGATTCTGGATTTTATGTGCATAAAAAATGGGGGCGCGGAGAGACGGCGACACCGAAGGGGATTGAAATGTTTATCTGTGCCGGTTTATTCTTACTTGTTACGCTTTCGTGTTTCTATTCTGGCCAATACTCAATTTAACGATTTCAATTTCAAATTCGTATCTAAAAATAAATAATTTCTATATCTAACCTTTATTAAACAATATATAATAACTTACCTCATATATCTTCATTATTTCTTATATCTAATTACGCCGTCATGCGTCACTATCTAGTAAAATAACTCTTTCTCTGTTTGTGATGATAAATATTATCATTTTTGTATAGACCTAAATTAATTAACACGAACTCAAAGGTGCTATACTTGAACTATGATAATAGTTATGAATTGCATATTATTAGCTGTAAATGATTTATTCTGTATGCGTATGTCTAAACTTTTCTAATTGTAACTTTTTTACCACACTAATTTATACCATTTTAAGATCAAGAGGGCTTTTGAAATACTGATAATTGTTTCCAACATCATTTCTTAGCCTGTAGAAGCCACATTATGGCGAAACAATTCTTGAAACGTAACGTAGTAATCGTTTTTTGAAAATTAAAAACATGTGTTTATTTTAACATGCACAAAAACACTTAAAATCAAATAAACAAAATAAGAATTAAGAGTTAAAGGGAGGCCGCAAATGTTACAATAAAGAACGCAAGGAACAACTAAAAGAAGGAGAAACATGGAACCGAGAAGAAAAAGAAAGCAAAATATAATGATGAGGCGAAGAGAAGGGAATTTAAAAAACATAGGACAAGGAGTCTAATAAAAATACCACAAGATTAGCAATAACAGTGCATATAGAGACATTAATTCGTTGGCAGAAGCATATTAGTTTGAATGTACAGTAATTTCACATTAAAAGAAGAATAGTAGCAGTTGATGTTCTACAGACCTCCATACTTAATTTCAGGTAATTTAAACATGTTTCTTTTATATAAAAATTATTTTTTGAGTTACATGAAAGTATGATTAAAAGTAAATTGAAACACTTTCTTTACAATTTATTTTTATTTCGCATAGTACCCGAAATGTTCATCAAGCGAAATAAAAATTAATTGTAAAGAAAGTGCGCTTCAATCAAATATTTTTTAAATAACAGCACCGATAAGATTAATTTGATTACATTATTTACAATTTTCTTACTGTAGTAGGAATCTATATTTTTGATTTTAATATCTATTTAATTTATGGGCTAGACGTGATTCTATTAATTTTATAGGATGGATCGTCGTTAATAAAGCTACAGTTATATTCTAAAATTGTTTCTTCTATTGGTGCTAATTTAGGTCCATATTCTGTTTACAATATTACCTAATACTAAAAGATGGGAAGATGGAAAAGGTGCCCGATGGTCAATCGTGGGGTGAGTCAGCGCCCCAACAATTTAAATAAAAATTTTCAATATTCTGAGAACACATTTGATTGATTTTGTAAAAAGCTTCATACTAGGTGCGATTTTATAGTTCACTCCCTTTTGTTTATAGTCAAATTAATCTGAGATTGAACCACCAAGCAGAATGGACCTCCTTCACCATAGCGCTGAAAAAGCATGCATTCTGAGTGGAATTCCAAGGTCACAAGTCTCGAAAATGCAGCTCGCCAACAACCAGACAACAACGGTTGACATACCGTCGGTCTCAAAAATAAACCATAAAACCTATTAACACTTAGCAATAACCCTACCTCTTGTTGGAGATCCAATCAAGATCCTCGGCAAAACAACAAGCAATTGAGTTCCCCGTTCATCCAAACCGATATATTCCCTGGTCGTTGCGAGCGCGTCTAGCGCTAGATGTTACCCTGATGAGGTGATGGAAGCATGGAAAATAATCTCCAAAAAAATAAACCAACCCACGCGCTTCGTTTACACAGACAATTTACCCACGAAGCCTCGACCGTCTCCTGAACGAAGGATTAAAGCTGTTTAATCATATTTTCAGAACTGATCAATTAAGCTATTTCCCCCAGCCCCCCATCAGTCCAATCGTGTGACACATTCCATGATCCACAAAACGCCTGCCTAAACCCAGCACATTTGCCGTAGAAAAACACACGGCCGCTAAATGCACTTCCGAAGCATCTTCTTTAAAATGTCCCAAGCGCCCTGAGGAAGCCGGTTCACCAGATGCCACCGCTCCGGTGCTCTGCTCAACCTCTTTTCAGATCATTGGGGTGAGATGGCACAGTTGTTCGCCAACCTGAAAAAGATGCACTTCTCCGAAATAAAAATCTTGTAAAGAGATAATAAAATCCATTATACCTGGTCAATTCAACGGAAAATAAAGACAACAACCGGTGAATAAAATTTTGTTAAGAACGATCAACTTGTGCGGACGGCACAACAAAGAACCACTAATAAACTACCTCTTTTACACCAACAACGTGGACATCCTGACAGTGCAGGAATCTAATTTTCATGAATATCATTGTATTTCTCTTCCACGATACAATGTTCACCGTCACGAAACAACAGCATTGCCGCCCGTCCACAGGTTATAGAATAACCACTCCGAACAACGTTACCTCTAGAGAACACTCAAATGATTCTTAGATCTAAGCAATGACAGACCTCAACTACAGAACTTGCCAAATTTTGTAAAAAGTTAAAAATCATTACCAGACAAAAAAAATGCGAGAACTAGCCGGTTATAAATAGACGGCCGCCCTCTAATGGACGAGGAAAAAGCCCAAGCCTTCTTTGGCTACCTAAAAACGACGACGATAATAAAATCCATTATACCTGGTCAATTCAACGGGAAATAAAGACAACAACCGGTGAATAAAATTTTGTTAAGAACGATCAACTTGTGCGGACGGCACAACAAAGAACCACTAATAAACTACCTCTTTTACACCAACAACGTGGACATCCTGACAGTGCAGGAATCTAATTTTCATGAATATCATTGTATTTCTCTTCCACGATACAATGTTCACCGTCACGAAACAACAGCATTGCCGCCCGTCCACAGGTTATAGAATAACCACTCCGAACAACGTTACCTCTAGAGAATACTCAAATGATTCTTAGATCTAAGCAATGACAGACCTCAACTACAGAACTTGCCAAATTTTGTAAAAAGTTAAAAATCATTACCAGACAAAAAAAATGCGAGAACTAGCCGGTTATAAATAGACGGCCGCCCTCTAATGGACGAGGAAAAAGCCCAAGCCTTCTTTGGCTACCTAAAAACGACGTCTAATAGGCATTGGCGGCTCAAGGATCCGTATTTTGATGAAAATCACAGAGGACTGCATCTACAACTTCTAGCCCTGTGCAAGTTGTCAATTTATCGATTCCTTTTACAACCCCTTACAACATATCAATGCCAGCTTCCATAACAATAGAAAATGCAAGTACACCTGCAGGAATGTCAGTTCCATTTTTCTCTTCTATAACAAAATTTGTAAAAGTACCTAAGAAATTTTGCAAACGAAGCTTAGAAATTATTAGTACAAATTGAACCCTATGAATATTATACGCAATTTTAAGGCAGCATTGTGTGTTACGGATACTTTAACTTTTTGACTTGTTTCTTATTTAAACTTATATTTTTGTGAAAGTTTTTATATCCATGCGAACTATTATATTTTTATGCATACATAAAGAGTTTTAGATGAAGATGGAGAAGATTCTTAAGAAATGAATTTAATTATAATAAACCAGGAAAAGTAATTAAATAACCTAACAATCAAGTTTATAAGCATCTCCAGATAAGTGTTTTAATCTCTCGATTTCATCAGTACAGCTTTGCTATAAAATTGATTTTAAATACAATAAAAATTTACTTAACTAAATGAAATTTAATGGACTGAAGGTCCGAATTTATACCTGAGACGGATTAGTGAATTCTACGCAAATAATTACCTTAAGGAACGTATTAAAATCCTTTACGTTTACGTCGTTGTAGAAAATTAACTTATAGTTAAAAAATAATAAAACATTTCGTAAATCTACAATGTGTCTTACTAAGAGTAAATTAACAAATCACTTATTGAAACAACTACTTTTTTGGCTAATACCTCAACAGATATTGAAATATTAAAAAGTGATTTGCGTGTTACAGAGAGCACAAATATCAAAGCAAACCTAGTTTTAATGTATTTATTTGTGTAAAATAAACAAAAAGTTATTAAAAATTGTAAGTTTATAAACGGGTAATTGCATTCCGTTCTAAAGTTAGAAGATATTAGCAGTAGTAGCAATTATAAGAATAGCTGAATGTTGCAGAGAAAATAGCCTATTAATATAACTAGAATGGCTTACAATAGAAATAATATGTAAATTTGCCGGGATATGTTTTTTTTTACTTTATTGGGAGTCTCATGTTCATCTCTGCTTTAAATTCACTTCGAGTCAAGGTACACACCCAGAATCTTAGCATCACTTTTAATAATATGTGAGACACGCCGGTGGTGGCGCATCGGTTACGGCCCCGAACTGACGTGCAGCAACGTTGGTTCGGGTCAGTAGTCGGATGGGTGACCGGTACCATTCACCATTGGGATACAATTAATGGTGCTTTAAAGTGACGGGGCGAACCTTTAAAGTAACAAGCTCATTTACACACACACAAATACACAAATGACACATGGCGGAAGGACCACGTGGTCGATAGCCTAACACTACTACTACTACTAATATGTGAGAATATGACAATAGTTGACTTTAATCGTCTGTTAATATATTATCAGTAAACCAATTAAATGCAGCTTTAAAACTGTGGTTATTTTTAATATTAAAGTATTATGACTTTGCACTTCTTTTAAAATAATAAAATATTTCTATATGACTACAAAAAACTTTAAATAAATCATTTACAGATAAAACAAGCATTTATAATTGTTAAATAACACAAAATAAAAATTAACTTTATTTAAAAAATCTGTGGTTGTTTATACACTACCAAGAAAAATATTTTCAGTATTTACTGCTTCATATCAGAATAAAATAAAATCTTTCTTATTAGTATAATGGTTTTCCCACCTGTTATTGAAAATTTCCTACAAATTGATAATAAATACTCAATACTTATTTATACTACTACTTATTTTGGTGATAGATAACATTTTAAGATTTTGCTACAATACTGCAATAATACTGAGAAATTATATATATATATATATATATATATATATATATATATAT